>JABTTQ020002365.1:0-122923 GCA_016081115.2 Rehmannia glutinosa | reverse complement strand
AGTTACGTACATATTAGGGATTAAATCTTAACTTCGGATGGAATTTGGCTTTGCAGCCCCATTATGTCGAGAGCATACCGTATGTTTAATTTTTGATAGCGCCTCGTTAAGACACTCAGAGATCTAAGTCTACATCCGGCCAAGAATAGGCGAACCATTTTCAAATTGAATATGCAAAGTGTAATTGGCAAATGATGTACTTAACGAATTGTACACGCTCCGCACATTGCATATTGGTGGTAATAAGTAGGTTTACAAGTAACTTAGAAATCTCGAGGATCACTTTGGAAAGCCGTGACAAGGGTACTTAGATATTTAAAGTATACCATGAACTATGGAATACTTTATACAAGATATCGATATTAGAAGGATCTTGTGATGCCAATCGGATATCGAGACACAAAGACTCCAAGTCCACAAGTAGATTTGTTTTTTCACAATAGGTGGAGGAACGGTGTCGTGGAAGTCTTCTAAGACGTGCATAGCTTCGATCCACTATGGAATCCGAGTTCATTGCTTTGGATAAAGTCGAAAAAAGCAGAATGGCTTAGAAACTTCTTAGAGGATATTCCTTGTTGGAATAAGTCGTACTTTCTTTGTTTTGATACAGCATGATAGTCAATCGGCAATCGGAAGGGCACAAAGCGATGTATAATGGTAAGTCTGACATATACATGAGAACAATACCATTAGGCAGTTGATTTCGAATGGGGTTATTTTGGTTGACTACGTGAAGTCGAAAGAAAACCTTGCGGATCCGCTTACAAAAGGCATAAATCGAGATCATTTGTATAAAGCTGTTAAGGGGAATGGGTTTAAAATCCACAACAAAGAATCTTCATGCGGTAACCCAACCTTGTGAATTGGAGATCCCAAGACCTTGGTTGATGGGACAACTAAGTTGTGAATGTTGGTTGAACAACTTGGAAAATGTGTTAGCTCATTCTCGATACATCCAAAGTGTATTTAAACCCGCTTGAATGTGGTGAGGTTAAGTTTAAGACTTTTAATGATTCCTATCCGAAAGGTGGAGTATTGCGGGATACACTTCAATAGGAGATCACCTATATAAGTGAGAAGTAATGACCGCTTCAAATGAAACACTTATGAATCTAAGATATGGTCCAGGGCGCGAAATGGACACAACGTGAGAACAACAAGTGTTAGAGTTGTTATTGTGTAAATCTTGTTGTCTTGGTTTTACACAAGCGGGTGAGTAGTCGAAGACATCGCGTCACTAGCGACTAGTAAATCCATAGTATTTTACTAAGGAAGGTTCAAAGAACAAGCTACCTATCGATGCAATAACGATTAGCGAGACTTTCAAGTGAATGCGCATACACGCATGCATTAATTTCATTCATGTGGGGATTGTTGGAATTGGTCTTTGAGAAATTGGGTGTTGACCTGATTTTGACCAATTAATTAAGTGGTTTCCATTTGTGAAAAATGGAATTAAATTATTTGTAAAAATTCTACTAAGAGAGTAGATGAGAATAGCATTTGGAATTTCTCAAACTGATTAGGGTGAATGAGAAATTAATCTTTAGAAGTTAACCATTGTCTGAATAAATGGTATGGAAAATGGAAAATGTGGGGGATGAGAGATGCTCCATCCCACATAGGAAAAATGAGGCAAAATTGCACACTTTATTTATCCCAAGTTGGACACATGGGTTTGGGCCATGGGGGCACCCAAGTTTTTAAAGGGGAGAGGACCTACATCTTTGTGGGTTTGGTTAAATACCTTGCAGCAGCCCGGTCGGCTCGGCTCGGCCGGCCCGGTCGGGTCGTGGGTCGTGGGCCTGGGCACGGGCTTGGGCATGGGCTTCAAGGCCACTTATTCTTTTTGGACCAAAAACCTTTAAAATAATTAATTAAATAATTTTGTAATTAATTAAATTAAATGGATTTAATTAATGTAAATTAATTAAATCGAGGGAGTTCAACAAGGAAAAGGTTTGGCGCCGCGCCTGGGCACGAGGCACGGCCGGTGCGATCGGGTCGTGCGTCTAGAAAGGTTCGAAGCGTGGCACGAGCGGGAGCACGGCCGTCGTGGTCGTGCTCCCCTGCCTTGAGTGCGTGCGTTCGAAAATGTACTTTTTCGAGCTACGAGGCGATTTTCCGTATGGGCACTTTGTTGCCTATATTAATGGAGCCCTCACGATGAAGCGAAAAATACGAAATTAATCGAAAAAACATAAAATCGAGCATTGCATTTTCATCTTGCCCATTTTCTTCTTTCAAAGCTTGAAAGTAATCATACACTTTGCTTGTTATTTGTTGTTCGGTTTCTTTGTCTTTGCTACTAGAATCTATTAAATCGTTGTATCTTAGAAAGCGGCCTTAGGAAGTGCTTTCTTGTATACGGGCGTTTTTCGTCTTGCGGAGACGAGTCAGTGCAGCCTCGACTTAAAACATCACTATTTCGGCCATCTTCTTTCAAACAAGAAGCTTCACTCCACATAAATTTATCCAACAATAAGCTCTTTGAAAAAATGTTGGGGTTGAGGTACTTTTTTTTAGGAGTTCTTAAGATGTCGAGACAACTTTTTTGGGATCTTATAAGCTCTTTTAAAACAATTTACCAAACAAATTTTAAGAGCTTATAAGCTCTTAAACATCTTATAAGCTGTTTTAAAGAGCTTATAAGCTCACCAAACACCCTCTTAATCTTTTGATTTTTGCCTTTCCATCTTTGTTAACCCAATTATCCCATGAGAAGGTTTCTTGTGAGACCATCTCACGATTATGTAACGCCCGAAAATTTTGAACTATAAAATGTGTGCAAATATTCATTTAACCGTATATTTTTTTTTTCATAAGAAACATGAGAAAGAACTGACTCGTTATAGCAAACCACTTAATTTTCAAAAGAACAATAATTCACGATGGAAACAATCGCATAAAATAATTTGAATAAAACTTGACATCTACATATAATTCTAACAGACCATTTGTGAGTGAAAGATTTTGAAGAAATCGCGTACATACATTTATTTATAAGAGAAGATAGGCTTTGTAGATATATTTATAAGAGAAGCAATTATAAAGTGTAGAAAATTCATATATTCATATATTAGTAAGAAATTCACACATTTACTAAATTATATTATATAAAAGAAATACCCCTTTTTGTCTATTTACATAAATAAATTTAGAAAATCATAGTAATTCCTAATTATTATCTCAATTCGAAAATTTAAGTAGAAACTGAACATTTGTTCTAATTACCAATCAATTATCACACGAGTCTAGCATCGTAGGTAAATACTTAGAAAATAATAATTTGTTTAACAATTCCTCATTCAATTGAAAATTAACATTTAGAAAAAGACATCACTCTAGTAGTTGCATAGGAAAATCATAATTCGTACAATGATTTCTTATTTAATTGAAAACAACACTTAAAAATAAAAAGACATTACTGCAGTAGTTTCATAGACCATCCATTATCCACCGCCAATAACCACCGCCGACTCCTTAACCTGAAAAGTTGGTTATATGTAGGGTGAGTGACACAACTTCGATGGGTATAAATTGTCCAAGCTAAATACAAAGATATCTCACATAGGCATGCAAATACAATCGATAGGACATAGCACGGATCTTTTGAAAAACCGTAGACATAGACATGGGTTACACTACAGGTTCCACGGCGGATACATCGACCCGGACCTCTTGAGTCCCACTGGCTCAATAGGGCACTTAGCAATCTTCTTACACATTAATGCAAAATAATCTAAGCATTTAACAAGGACAATAAAGTTTTGAAAACAAACCCCACCTCGAAACTTTGCTTGAAAAATAGTAGAATGATTTGATGTAATATCCCTATTGAACTTGAGCTTGCCCTGATCTTAACATGGAAATATATACTTCTTAGTCACAGAAGTCAAAACTTAAGTATTAACCTCGATATCGGAAGCACTAAAATAACATTCGTGGAAGCTCACGGTATTTTCCTAAGGTTTAGGGTTCAACTTGGTAGGTTTGAACAATCTAAATCTCTGCTTGTGATTGGGATCGAATAATATTTTCTCATAAACAATTTCTCAGTAATTATTTTATATTTTTACGAGAGATAATATATTCAAAAATAGATATCATATAAACATTTCACGAAGATTCAAAATGTTTAGCTATTAGTTTTGAATTTGTGAAAGCGAAAATTATTGTAAAGACAAAATCCTGCACAACTATGGAAGAAACATCATATTTAAATAAATATAGCACTATCGGATCTTAAATCTTAACGACGTATAATGAACGCACCATAGTATAACATATCCAAAAATCATAATATATTAAATTCGTTAACTTTAGGTTTTGAATTTTATAAACCGATCGTTTGTCATTTGCTAAAACTATAACGTCTTGGAAACTAGTTTATATTTAAATAAATATATATTCTAATGATCGATATTTTACCACACGGTAGAAAACATTATAATACATAACATATTATAATTTCACAAATTTGTAAGGTCTTCATACATGGTTTCTAGAATTTATAAATCGAAACAAAGTATATTCAAGATTTGGAAAGCGTGAATGCGGTTTCATATAAAATAAAATACAACTCAAAAGTATATGAAATTTTAACTACATATTTTAAACATTTGATAACATAACATATTAAAATGTCACGAATTTTGGATATGTATAATTAGGGTTTTGGAATTTCTAAAACGAAAATAGAGAATAACATAAATTAAGGCATCTTAGGTTGAAAATTCAATAACTACAACCGTACTCATCGGATTAGTATGAAATTTAACGACCATAAAAACGTCATGATAAATAACATATTAAAATTTCATAAATTTCTGAATAGTATAGATTAGGTTTCTAAATTTATAAGTAAATTACCTTAGGAGTTGAGATGGAAATAGATAAAGCAATTGAGGATCATGGCGTTAAAGAAACTTAAAGGTTGTATGGTAGACGATGGGGCTTTGTGGTGCGAGAGAATAGAGTGAACGTGTTTTTTGTCCTCTCTAATGTGGTATATAAAACCCTGATTAACGAAAAGAGTCGTAATATAATTACCCTAGGTAGTTTCCTAAGCACCTTAGGATTCAATCCAATAATAATAATATTCACCAATGGGCTATCTAACTAATTAAATACACTTTTTTTTCCCGGGTGTTACACGGATAGGATCGGGTAAGATTAGATCACCATGAAATCTGCGGTCAGCAAAAAGTCAACAATCCGCTAAAATTAGTTCAGTAATACTTTTTGAGAAAAAAATAATACTTTTAAGACACGTGATACTTTTGAGCAAAAAAATAATACTTTAATTAGTAACATGTAATACTTTTGATATAAAAAGTGATACACTATATTAAATATGGCGATGAAGGCGACGCTTTTGTACATATGTGAAAGTAATCACTTGAATAGAGGGTGGATCGAGACCCCAATGAGCAAAGTGTGATCGTGGATTTGACAAGGAAGAAGAAAATCACATTCAAGCGTGTAGAGAAAAGTTAATGGCTCACGAGGCGTGATACTTCATTAATGGAGATTTAAGTTTCCAATATTAATCTTTTTTTATTCTCTGGGAACTTTGATTTTGCCACGAAATGAATGGAAAAGAAGAAGAAATACGGAAAACCATAGGGAAGGCGAAGGGGAAAAAAAAAAAAAAAAAAAAAGAGGAAAAAGAAAAACATCGCTAAAAACCACCACTGAAAAATATTACTCCATTGTATTCACAATAAGTGTCTTTCTTGGAAAGAACACACATATTAAGGAATGTATTAAAATATTGATATACCTTAATTAATCATAAATGTTGCTTTGAAAGAAAACAAAATTTAAGCATTATTGTCAATAATTATAAGGATAATTTAAGAAAAATCTTTTCTCATTAGTCTTGAAAACATCAAAAGGTCATTTTTTTGAATAACTTTTTATGTGTTAAAAAGACACTTATTGTGAATAGGAGGAGTACATTTCAAGCGAAAAGTATTATAGTTTTAAGTGAAAAATATTACAAATTTGAATTGAAAAGTATTACATTTTGAACTGAAAAATATTAGAGTTTTAAGTAAAAAGTATTACATGTTAAGTGAAAAGTATTATAGTTTTAAATGAAAAGTATTACACGCTTAAGAGAAACTTATTCCATGTTACGTTGAAATCGAAATATACATGTTTAGTTAAGAAGTAGTGTTATTGGTTTTTTAGTACCTAACATATAGACACTTTGCTGGTTTGGTACCTGACATTTCTGAGTTACCGATTTAGTACCCATACTTCACATTTTTTTAGAAAGCGTCTGAAGGACTTTCTCACCATGGAGTTTTCTCACACATATCTAGAGGAGGTTGCGATGTTCTATGTGAACGTGGAAGTGCGACTATGAGATTCGCTCATCCGTTCACAGCAAGGCCATCAAGATTACTGTTGCGGACCTTGCTGAGCATTGTAAGCTGCCTACTAATGGGCTGATGGAGATTTCTGAGAAGGATGTCAACATTGTTGTTGCTTGGAAAGAGATAGCCAAGCTTTGAGTTAGGCTGAAGAAATTTATACAACCAATAAAGAGTTGATCAAGGAAAATTACCACAAATTGATGGACATCGTGTACAAGTGCGTGGATGTGAAATTTGGAAGCTTTAACCAACTGTCTAGGACTAAGCTGGTGGTGATGGTTGCGATCATGGAAGAAAAGAAGATTAACTGAGCTGAGTTTATCTTGAGCCGTATCTGCCAGAAAGTGATCAATAAGTCCTTTAAAAGATGGGACTTTCGGATGCTCATTGGGATATGGCACGGTGATTGGCCATTTGATGGAAGTGAAAGGGATTGCCTGTGTCATGGAAAGCCATTCCATGTGAACAAGAAAATGTTCAAGCAAACCTCTCTAGAGCTCGAGAGGAAGTATGCCGGGAAAGGCGACACGAGTGAGGGTGAGTCGGTGACCATCGAAGACACAACTGCGGCTGCTCCGGCTCTCTCTCCCAAGCCTATTCCAAAGAAGAGAGTTGCGGCGGCTAAGCTGCACTCCGCCCCTGCAATGCCAAGTCGAATAAGGCTCCTGCCCTGCGATCAGTCACAAACACCGCCTTGGCGCCGATCCGCCCCCCGCCGCAAAGGGCGAGAAGAAATCATTAGTCCCTTCTCCGATCGAAGAAGAACAGGGACACCTGCGATGCCTCGAAAGCGGTGCGTCGAAGAAGAAAATTGTTGAAGCGAAGGCTTTTACATTTGAAGAGCTGAGAATGTGGGCCCGAAATTCCCTGGTTCCAACAAAGCGAAGAAGGTTGTTCAAAAGTCGGTGGAGAAGCCGGTGAGTCCGACACTCGGTCAGAATAGCCCAAAGAGATCGCGATGCTCAAAAAGAGCGATCTCAAGTGAAGGATGGTAGAAATGTAGCTACCAGGATGCCTCGAGACCGCTGCGATGTCGATCGGCCAGTATAGAAAGACCAGTGCTCGTGAGGCAATGTGGAAGCAAAGAGCCGGGCAATGAGACTCTTGATGAAACATCTGCAATCCCCTCGGGCCGATGCAAATATACGAGAAGGAGTATGCTCCACTTGCTACGGTTACGGAAGATGGAGATAACGATGATGATGCAATTATGTACTCTCCTCATCTGCCGGATATTCAACGAGAGATTGAGGATTGGAGAAGATGGAAGGTGGACTTCTCTCGGCGACAATTTGAGTACCAGTACATTAAAGAAGATGAGGAGCTCCTAAGCTTCCTAGAAACGTCTCATCCACTATGCTCTTAATGAAGAATTGCATGGAAGCCCTTCGTGCCATCAAGAGAGGATGAAGAGGAGAAAGCTTTGGAGAAAGCCAAAGCTCTTGAGAAATCAAAGATGTGCATGTTCACCGGAGATCATGAGCATGTCATGGAATCGATTACAAAGAACGACGACTGGAAGAGATTGATCCTGGCGAAACGATTGAGAAGGCCGAGTCCCAACAGGCCATCAAAGAATCAAGAAACCATGCACGAACAAGCTTTTCAAGAGGTCCGGAGAATCTTCTAAACTCTCTCCCAACTCTAACCCCTTGGATGTGGCGCATAAGATTACTCTTGTTATTGTGCGCCACCACATCCCCGTGTATTCGAAAATGGCTTTCGGGAGGCAGCGATGAAGCTAGGGAAGGAGATGTAGAGGGCACCTAGCCAAGCCAACCCCTAAAGGTGTTGAGACACCTAGCCCCATGGCCGATTACACAAAAGGACAAATATCTACGGGTCTCGGGAGCGAGTAACCCCACAACCGTTAACTTAGTTGGTGCGCCGAGTTGAGGGAAAGCTCTCTCCACCACAACTAGGTCGGAGGAGCCGTTTGTGAGACCAAACTATGAGATTAGGAGGCGAAGGTGAGAAATCAATGGATCAACAGTGAAGTTGACGGCTCGAGCGGTTGAGACTGTCTCAGTGAAACTTCTTTTTACCGGGCGCCGAATGACTGTTTGGCTAAGGAAAAGGATGGAATGGAGGTCATAGGAGTTGAGACTCGACCATGAAAGTACAATCCTAGGAGTTGAGACTCAGATGAATGCCACCGAAGACCCCAAGGCGGTTGAGTGCGAAGGAAATCTGTCAAGACCCTACTGCAGTTGAGAGTACTTGCACATAGGGATGTTGATGGCCCCTACAAATCGGTTGAGAAGGCTGGCAGGGTAATGAAGGCCTAAAGGAGGTTGAGACTTCCTTAGGTAAAGAAGTTGAGAAAGAGCAAATTCCTCATGTCGAGATGGCTGATGAAGCAGACAAAATCAACGCTCTTAGTGATTCCCAGGAAAACATTGACACATAATTTTTGGAATCCGACATGAAGCCGAGTCCACACCTATTGATGAATCCACCAAGGATAAGGCGATGATGCTCACAACTCTCGAATCTTTTGCCGATGATAAAATAGCTCCGATGAGGTTCATATTCGAGGATGAGCCAACCCCGATGGTTACATCATGCTCGGTGACATTACGATAAAATAGTTGAGGACGATCGGCTCAAAAGGAAATGCAAACTAATACCGAGGAAGTGTTAAGACAGTTGAGGGCGATCAGTGGCGAGGCTAACAAAATTGCTCAAGCCGAAACCATCACCGAGGCTAAGGCAATTTACTTCCCAATGTCGCCGGCTAGTACAGTGAGGCAAGTCAAGCGACTCTACTCAAAGGAGAAGGAAAGGCTCCACAAGTTGGACCTACGGTAATCCCTCTCATCCCGGATAACATGTTCGAAGAAATATTCCACTTTGAAGCAGGTTGCCACTTACGGATGCCGAGTGCGCTGAGAGAGCAAGCCAAGTACACTATGGAAGTAGAGCACGGTGTCCCAACCCCGAATTAGCTATAGTGCCTCTGGGGTTTCGACTTCGATATTGTTTGGCACGAGGAAGAAGGCTTCTACAACCGACTTCAAAAGGCATTTAAAGCCATTTGCGAAGAAATTGAGAAAAATAGAACACGACTTAGCATCGTTAGACCTAAGGTTTGGACAACCGTGATGCAATTATCGGGGGATATTCAAAGAATGAACATCGGACAAGCTGTTATGTGATTAGAGCAAAGTCCGCTACTTCAAGTCACTCTTTGTAGAGTTGCTAGTTTGGAGTGCGGATAATATTGATTTCGGAGAGGCAAAAGGAGTATATGGTGAGAATGAAGAATCCCACAAGTCGGACATGGAGTTACTTAAACTAACACAAAGCAAAATTGCAAGATAGGCCAACATGAACCATCGATTGATGTTCTCAGGCCAAATGAAATTGATGGCGGTGAGTCCAAGTCGCACCTGATCGAATTGAACAACCTACATCAAAGCGGATGACAAGCAAAATACTACGAATAGCCAACTTGACTTCATTCTCGATGATTGTTCCTGATGCGACCCTTTCATTTGGTGATAATGCCAAAAAGAGGGAAGATGAGGCCTTAAAGGAACTAAAGGAAAGCAAAGGGAGTCTATAAGGTGGGTGAGAAGCATTACGCATGGATTGAGAATAGAAGGGCCTTGATATGATGGTCCTCCGGCTAGAAAGAATTTCCATGCAATCAAGCCCCAAGAGACATTGCTATGCACGATCTTTGGTCCGAGCCGGATCCCTAGAGGAGTTTCAAACTCTAGAGCGGAGAAGGCTATTTCGAAGATATGACTCTACCGCAAGCACAGGATATGTACTTGGAGAAAGGTCTCGAAGTGTGTAACCAAGCCGTGATGTGCGTGAGTTCAGCGATCACTCACCCGAAAAGGTAAAGCGCCCGATCTGACACTCCCGGAGGAGGCGAGTCGGGAAGAGGAAAGGAAGATCCGGTGAAAGTGGAAGAGGTAGAGGATCTCAACCGCAACCAAATCCAAAGAACATCAAGTATATTGATCCACCGAAGAAAGGGATCACATAGTGGGGTGGATATGACCATCTTGCAAATTTGGAAGTCGGTAGCGCAAGAATGAATGAATGCGTGAATGGGAGGAAAAGCGGCGTAGGGATGACCTTCTTTGCAAGGCATGCGTATGATAAGAAGAAGGAGGATGAAGAAGAAAAGAAAGAGAAGGAGAGGAGAGGCGAGGGGACGGAAAAGAAAGAAGCATAAGATGAAGAGAAAAAAAGTAAGCGATCAAGCGTTGAAGATGGTACAACCCCTTTATGTATTTTACTTTGTAAATACACGGATGTAAGTTCTTTGTATACTAGGCTGTTAGCTCGATACCTTCTTTGTATGTTTGCTCACGATACTTGTTGTATTTCAATAAATGTAAACAAGTTTGTAAAGGACAAGAATGCTATGATAAATAAAATTGATTATTTAAAGCATACATTCTTTATTCTTTGCTTTGCTTGTGTTCTTTGTTTATTTTATTTATGTTTTGGCATCATCAAAAAGGGGAAAATTGTTGGAAAATTTATTTGTAAGATTTTGATGATACCATGTAAAACTTAGACTAGGAAGTTGGCACCCTATTTTCCTTGTAATTCTATATTGTAATATATAAAGATGAAAGAGCCGAGTAAAGTCGGCTATGTCAAAGAATGCAAGAAGTCAACTGCGGACTAGAGTGAAGACTCACTTTGTGTGCCCGTATGGCCAAGATGGAAGATAAGGACTCGGCGAAGGAGAGCCACCGAGAACATTTGTGTGAAATATGAGAAAGTGTCGGTCAAATCGATAAAAAGAAGCGAAATCTAACGATTGAAGTGAGCATTGAATCATTCCCATATATTTGGAAGCGAGACTCAAGTCGAGGGGTAAAAGCGTGATCAAATCAAGACAATGACATTGATCCATTGGAAGGAAGTCAATGATATTACTTGATATAGTAATAAGTCCAAGCTGCCAGTTCTTAAAGTGTTTGGCCCAGAAATATGCAAAAGTAATAAACCAATGCGAAACACTAGAGCATGTGTCAGACCCTGTAAAGCTGTAGAGTCATTTGATACGAGGAAAGGTCAACATCACATCTCTGCAGGCCAAGAAAAGACAAGCCAACGAACAAGAAGTATCATTTGAAAATAATCTATGTCTTCAACGGGCAAATTTCAAATGAGCACTATAAAAGGCTGAGGAAGCATTTGAGAAAAGGTTACCTAGAAAATCGATCTTTCAAGCAATATTCAAGCAAACATAACCTGGAATATTCTCAAAGCATATCAAAGAATTCCTCAAGCCTAAAACTCGAAGGAACTCGATCCAACACACATTGTGAAGGAAAGAATACTTAAACTAGTTGAAGAGGGAAAGTTTAAAGAATAAAAAGGGGTCTACTCTCCAAGTTGAAGGAGGCTCAGTAGAAAGGTTGAGTTGAACCGGGAGTTTCAAGTTTGTTGGAAGGCTGTGTGATCAATTCCAAAGACTTGAAGGGAGATGAAGTAGCAAGGCAACTGTATTGTGAAGAAGCTGAGTCGCAAGAGAAGACGGCTGTGTGATCAAGGCTGTCTCTAGACTGAGAACTACTTTGTAACTTGATCTGTTATCTAGTAGATTCCTCCATGAGTTGGAGAAGAGTGGATTAGAGGAATTACCCATCCTCGAACCACTATAAATTTGCTTACATCATTTACTTTTCAAAGATCTACTTTCTTGCTTATACTTTCATATCTCTGTGATAATAATAAGTGCTAAAACAAGTGTTAAAAACGAGCTTTAAATTAACATAGGTTGTTAAGTCTTCCGCTATTAAAAATCAAATCATCTAAAAGTTAAGTGTTAGCTGACACAACTAAATTATACTATCAACGACTTAGTCGAAATGCATTGAGTGGGTAACTTTGTTTGAAGAAAGCCAACCTAGTTTGTCCCCAAGGATTTAACTTATTTGAGTCAATTAAATTTGAATATTTTAAAAGGACTAAAAATTTAAAATTTGGTAAGGTTTATTCAACCCCCTCTTCTAAACCTTACACTACACCCTTTCGGACTAGGGTGTAAATGAATCGAATCGAGTCGAATATCAAGATATTTTATTCGTATTCGATTTATTTAGAGAATATTCTTATTCATATTCTTTTAAAACTCGAATACAAAAATTAATTCTTATTCTTATTTGAAAATTTATTCGAATATATACGAATCCATTCGAGTATTCATATTAAAAATACTAACCCGTATTTATCTTTTTGTTTGGACAATATCCGATTAGATTGCAATAATATTAGAATCTAAATAATAACTTTAAGTCATTGAATTGTTAAATAAATCAACAACATATTAATTTCCAAATACATCAACAAAGAATGAGTTTATTGTCGTGTCCATCACGAATATACTACAATAATGTTGGCTAGCATTTAAATCATGTTCACAATTGGACATTAACCTATTTTTCTTCCTCCTAGGTGCAAAAATAAGATCATGAGAGATCAGTGTATTTTTGTAATCATACAAAATGTACAAAATTACAAATTACTAATTTAAATAAAAACATATATATAATATTATTCGAATATTATTTCGAATATTCGAATCAAATATAATGATATTCATATTCATATTCGCATAATATACGAATCTAAATAAATATTCTTATTTGGATTCATATTCTATTATTTCGAATTCAAATGTTTGTATAGGAACTCGATCACCGAATCAAATAAAAAAAAAATCGCTTCTTTTATACCCCTACTTGGGACCTACAAACAATAATTGTGAAACTTAATATCTATTATAATAGAAATAAGAACTTTTTAAAGAGTCCTTCGAATTAAAATTAAATGAAATTTATGATATACAGTTTTATATTAATTTGTAAAAGTTTATACGTAAGGAAAAAAAAAAGACTTAATAGAATAAGAGAATATTTCTTTTACTTTCATTGATTTTTTTCTCTTTTGGAGCCTAACTAATCAGATGGAAGTCAACTAAAAAATCGTATAAAAATTATCATATATAACCTTCAATAAATATTTATATAAAATTTTCGAATAAAAATTTAAGTAACTTTTTTCAAAAGATAGCTTTTTAAAATATACATTGTAATATATTATTTCTTCATTATGTTTTGTGTTTGTTTTCTCTTATATTTTGTAGTATATTTCATTGTAAATATACATTGTAATATATTATTTCTTTTTAAAAACCACATGGATAGACTCTTTTGTGACCATAGTCCTCCTTTTCAAAGACTCTATAGGCTTTACGCTCGGTGAGTATCCCAAAAAGATACCTTCATCAGCTTTAACATCAAAAGCCTTCAAATTGTCTTTGCCATTATTATGGATGAAGCATTTGCATCCAAATATCCTGAAATATCCAACATTTGGCTTTCTCCCTGTCCAAATCTCATAGAGAGTCTTGGTCAATTGCATGTTAATCATGCATCTATTTTGAGTATAACATGCTGTATTTATGGCTTCATCCCAGAATCTCTTAGTAATCCATCGGCTTGAAAATAACATAGTCCTTGCAGCTTCCTTGAGAGTTTTGTTCCTTCTTTCAGCTACTCCATTCTGCTGTGGAGTCCTTGCAGCTGAAAACTCATTAGCAATACCATTTTCAACACAATACTGAGTTATAATCCCATTGACAAACTCAGTTCCTCTGTCAGATCTTATTTTAATAATGGTTTGGCTCTTCTCATTTTGAACTCTTTTCATCAACTGAGGTAACTTCTGCAAAGTTTCCTTCTTTTTACACATGAAAATTGTCCATGTATATCTTGAATAATCATCCACCACCACTATGGTGTATTTCTTTCCATTGATGCTTTGTAGCTCAACTGGACCAAATAAATACATATGCAACGATGTAATATCCTTGTTGAAGAAGGATTTGGCTTCTCCTTGAATGATGATTTGATTTTCTTTCCCATCTGGCATGTATCACATACATTTTCTTTCTTGTACACTATGTCAGCAATACTTCTACAAGGTGACTCCTTGTAAGCTTGTTGATTGTCTTGAAATTGGATGACTCGACTTCTTGTACCCCCGCAGCCCAAATTGATTCGATTGAGCTCTTTGCTAGCGCAGACATGTGCTTGGTGTAGCAGTAGACCAATCTACCACATACATATTCTTTTGCCTTGACCCTTGCAACGACTATTTCATTTGATTCAGCATCCTTGATCTGGCATACTCGCATGTTGAATCCTAAATTGTAACCTTTGTCACGAGTTGGGCGATACTTAACAGTTGAAGTTGAGGCCTTCAACATAGGCAACATCTGTGATTTCCAATCCATTTTTCTTGATGGATCCTATGCCTTTGATTTCCCCTGGAGCTTCATTACCTCCAAATATAACTTTTGCACCTCTAATTTCCTTGAATCTTGACAGGTTTTTCTTGTTTCCTGTCATATGTCTGGAACAACCACTATCCATGTACCAGGTTCCTTGGCACTCAGCTGTTCCTTGAACCTGCAATCAAAGAATCTAGTCTTTAGGTACCCATACTTGTCTGGGTTCTGAGGGGTTAGTGCTATAAGATGTTCCAACCAATCTATAGCCAAATGATCTTACTTTAAGAGGTTGCCATCTATCAGTGCTATAATCATAGTGCACATTAGCAAATTGCTTGGAAGTTTTAGGATCATACAGCTGTTTCTTTTGTCTGTATGCATGTGTCTGTGTTTTAGCAATTGCTTTCTTGGGGTAGTTGTGGTATTTCTGAGTGTAGTGCTTGGGTGCGTATTTGTCTTTGATAAAAGCTCTTTTGCCTTTGGAATGACCTTTCTTTGAGGTTTAGGTCTTTGCTATTTTGTTTGTATTCCATAAGTCTTTCTTTGATGTTTCACATTATTCCAATCAATGTAGTTTGGATAGTTTCTACAATTCCCATCATAAGTATTTCTCTAATGAAATTTACGGGGTTTTTGGTAGCTCTGTTTGCTTTTCACAGAGTATTTTACTTTGGAGTTTCTTTGAGGACTCACTGGATTTCTTCTCGACTTTCTTTTCAAAGATACTCAATTGGTCATTTTTTCCTTTTCCTTTATATCCAAAGCCGAGATGATTGTGATTGTGCTTTGGAGTGAATGTGGGTACAACATTTCGTGTTTTGGGTTTTGGAATGCTACATTACTTGAAGATCCTTTCTCCAAAACCACTCTTGGAGTTTGACTATGCACAAATGAATTAAATCCTATGCCTGTCTTGTCTCCACATTTCTTTTGACACAAAATTAGTTCATCCAATGATTTGGATGCTTTTGTAAATGAGGCAATCAAATTTTTAAGATCTTTTTCCCTCTTTTTTGTAGCAGCTAACTCTGCTATGATCATTGCATTTTCAGCCTTCAGCTTAGTGTTCTCATCAGCTATGTGACTCAGTAGTACTCGCTCTTTTGTCACCGTGTGAGTTTTGGCTTTAACTTTGGTTGTTCTCCTCATTTAGAATAGTGTGTGAGGAGTTTATGTGTTCAAAATCTTTCATTTTATAAAGACCTGTGGGTGATGAAGTGTGTGTATCACACGTCACTATCACTTGAATCAGAATGAGATGAGTTAGAGTGTACCTCATCTTCTTGATTTTGTTCTTTGGTCATGAGGAAAATCATAGCCTCTTCCTCAGAATCACTTGAGTAGTCTGCCTCGCTACTATCTAAGTCTGCTGCCTCTTTGCACTTGCTGGCTCAGCAGTCTCAGCAGCCATCATGGCTTTCTTCTTTTCCTGTCTTCTTTCCCTGAAGACTTTTCTTTCTTCTTCATTTCTTTACTTGTTGATTGGTGGATAGGACCGAAAAAAGCAAAATGTCTGTTGTTATGCAATTCCAACACGGTTTTTAGCTCTCGATCGGCTCTGCATCTGTTCTTTGATTATCACTCTCGATAATCAACTCTTTGATGCTTTCGATTCTCTAGGGTGATCTATCTTCCCTTGCTTTGGAAGGAGCTGAATGTCTTCAGAGGTTTCACCCTTATTCCTTTTACAGTTCTTATTGAAGAACTTGTTGAATCTTTTAACCATCGGGGCAATCTCCTCTTGTTCTTTGTCTTCTTTTGGCTCACTCATTTCCCTTCACTTCAGCCAACAATGTAGTCTCTTGGGGTACAACCTCAAGCTTCCTATTGCTCTTTCCTTCTCACTCAAACTCATAGGCTTTGAGGTCCGAGAATAGCTCATGGTTAGATGTTCTTGAGAGGTGCATTGAGTGTCTCGGGCCATGGCCTTCATTTCCCATTCACTGGGAGGCTTAAGATCTTCATACACATTTCATCTGTATATTCTTTCCCAAGAGTGAAAGCTCATTTGTAATCTCGGTAAATCTTGCATCCAAATGATCCGAGTTTCACCTGCAAGCATTTTGAAATTTTCAAATTTTTGAATAGCAACAGTTAATTTATTTTCGTTAATTTTTCTGATCCTTCACAAATTAAGGTTAGCTTTTCCCAAATCTCTTTTGCAGATTTGCAAGATTTGACTTTGTTGAACATGGCTTTGTCCAACGTCTTGTACAGAATATCCTTGGCCACATTGTCCAGGTTGTATCTCTTTATATCCTTATTTGTCCACTCAGTCCTTGGTTTTTCAACCATGTCTGGTCTTGCTTCAGCAGCAGCTTCTTCTTCTTCTGCTGCAGCTGCTCTTCGTACAACTGTGTTGACTTTGAGTATTTGCAGTGGCCCATACTCTATCACAAGCCACATTTCATCATGTAATGCAGATAGATGAGCCTACATATGAATTTTCCAATCATCAAATTCTTCAACAGTGAACATTGGAATGCGAGTTAGATTTGCTTCCATGATAATAACTTTGCTTAAAAGATGAAATACTTTGAAAAACACAAGTGTTAAAACTTTTTGAAAAGATAGAGATCTAGTTCAGTAACCAGTGCGGAAGGCTGAATGAACCAACCGCATTGATACCACTTGTAGGTCCCAAGGGGTGTGGTGTAAGGTTTAGAAGGGGGGAGGGATTGAATAAACCTTACCAAATTTTCGATTTTAGTCCTTTTAAAGGATGTGTCCTTGAAGGGACAGCTAAGTTGGCTATTCAGCTAAGTTACCCACTCAACAAACTCGATAGAGCTGTTGATAGTATAACTCGGCTGCTTAAGCCAAATACTTAACTTGGCTGATTTGGTTTTTAACAGAGGAAGACTTAACACCCTGTGATTTGTTTTAAGCTTGTTTTTAACAGTTGATTTTTAGCACTTGGTTATTTATCAATTGGATAGCAAATATAAACTAACAACAGATATAAAGTAAATATGCAAGAATGTAAATTTGCTGAAAGTAAATGACACAAATATTTTATAGAGGTTCGAAGATGGGGTAATTCATCTAATCCTCTCTTCTCCAACTCCTGGAGGATTCCACAATGTAACAGATCAGTTTACAAGCGGTTATCGATCCCCCGAGACAACCTTGATCACACAACCCCAGGTTTCTCTTTGCGACTCAGCTTCTTCACATGGCAGCTGCCTTACTACTTCAGCTCACTTCTCAAGTTCTTGGATTTGATCATGAAGCCCTCCAACAAACATGATAATGGTTCGACCTTGAACCTTTCTACAATCCTGATTTGGAAAGTAGACCCTTTGATTCTTCAAACGTTTCCTCTTGAATCCCAAGTGAAGTTATCTCTCCTTCACAACTTGTGTTGGATCGAGTTTCTTCGAGTTTAAGCCTTGAGGTATTGCTTGAATTGCTATGAGAATATTTGCAGATGGCTTGCTTGAATATTGCTTGTTCGTTCGTAGTTCAGGTTTCATTTTCTCAATAGCTTCCTCAGCCTTTTATAGTGCACATTTGAAAATTTTCCCGTTGAAGAGTTAAGCTAGTTTAAAATGTCATTTTGTGTTCGTTGGATTGTCTTTTTTTGGTCTACAGCCTTGGTGATGTTGACATTTCCTCGTATTAAATGGCATTGCAACATTGTAGGTGTCTAACACAAGGTGCAGTGTTTCCCATTGGCTTTTATTCCTTTTGCACAAATCTGGGCCAAACACTTTTAGACCTGGAAGCTTGTCATGTTACTAAATGGAGTAATATTCTTGACTTTAATCAACGGATCTAAGTCAGTTGTCTTGACTTGACTGTTGTCTTTACCCCAGGTGACTTGAGTCTGCTCCAATCTTGGGATTGACTCAACTATCACTTCAACTGTTAGACTTGGCTTCTTGAGTGGACTTGACTGACACTTCTCATAGTTGTTCCACAACTGACTCTTCTTCAGTCGAGTCATTGACTTCCTTCATGGCCTTACTCAGCTGACACACAGCAGAGTCTTCATTCAATCTCCAGTTGACTGCTTGTAATCTTTGACATAGTTGACTTGACTCAGTTTTTCCAGTCTTATCTATTACAATACAAATTACAAGGAAAATAGGGTACCAACTTTCTAGTTTAAGTTTTACATGGTATCATCAAAATCTATCAAATAAATTTTCTAACATATATTTTGAATGTAAATAACTCTCCTACAATTGCAGGAATCGAAAACATGGTAAATCATAGCGTACCTTTCACACTAATATGTAATGACAACTTTATCCTTAATTAATTATCCGAAAATATGACAATTTACATCTTTGACACCACTAAAAATATGCATTAACTATTTGCCTAAAATAAAGTCTTCACTTGTCCACATAAAAGACGTAGAAGAAAAACTTGCAAAATGAGCTAATCCATGAGTAACATTGTTTTTGCAACACGGCCTTTTATGATGAATTTCATTTGCTCCTAAGTTGGTTTTTCTTTTCTTATTTTTTTTTTTACGAAACGATAGTGATTTTATTAGAATCCAAAATGTATAAATTTGTAGGTTAACTGACCCAAATTTTTTCGGACACAAACCCAAAAATATCCAAATAGGATTTTTCAGTGGCAGATCTAGAATTTTGAAAATAAGGATATAATGTCGATCGATATTTAAAAAATAAAAATATCCACATAAATATTATTAATATTTAAAGTTGTACAACCCAAAATTTGCAAAGAAATAAAAAAACACATACCATTATAATAAAAATAACAATTTCAAGTTGGTCAAATGCGTCTACATCTTTTTAAAGCGATCAACGACATCATCGTTGGAAGCTTGTAGACACACATCATTCTTACCAAAGTGATCAAATAATATTCATTCAATAATTTGCTCAAGAGTTTTCTATCGAGCGAAAATTACTTAATATATGTATGAGAAGAGAAAGTTGGGTCAAAATCTATAGGAGTACTTGTTGAGAAACGTTGGGCCAGGAAAGAGTTCGTGTTGAAAAACAATGTGCTTTTTCCTTTTTTAAATGGTTATTAAAAAACAACTTCTGCTAAAAGGGGGTACAATTTTTTTTTTAACTAAATATTACTTTTGGAATTTGTCAAATTAGGGGTACAGCTGTACCCTCTTGTTCTATACTAAATCTGCCAGTGGGATTCTCGAGAGTCATATAACATGGTCTAGAACTCAGGAATAACGTGATTACTGGATCTGTCAAATGAGTCGGGCCATCATGGTGCTAGTTACCGGGCCAAAGAGAAAAAAATCAAATGGGTAGGGTCAAAAGCGGGCCAAATAGTGAACGAACTGCTATTTTTGGAGCTTAACCTGACCCAACTAATAAAAAACACATATAAAAATCAGGCCGGCCGAGTTGGCTTGGTGTTTAGGGCGGAATGGCTGGACCAAATAGACCCGGTTTATTTTGGCCCTCCAAAAATGAAGCTTAGATCGACGTTTTTACCATATACATCTAGCCGATCCATCGGGTTGGACTCATTTTGATAGCTCCAGTGAGGACCAACAACTCATCTTCCTAAGAACAAGAAAAAAGACAAAAAAAAAGCAGAAAAAGAAAGCAGAAAGAAAACGATGGAATATGATGCTATTGGCATGAAACGTAATATTTCGAGTTCGCTTGGAGTTGATTCACCAGAACCAGGATGAACCGAGTTTGTTTGAAGTATTGTCCGTCAAGGTGGTGCTGGGGTAAGTCCCGATTCTAATATAAATAGACACCAGATTGTAAGGGGCTCTGTTGGGGATAAAATTGACTTTTCCCAATATCTCCTATTATTATTATTATTATTATTGTTATTATTATTATTATTACTATTATTATTATTATTATTTTATAAATTATTAAATCCCAAAATTACTAAATTAATTATCCTACATCATTGATCATTATTAAATCACATATATAATTATCCAGGTCCACACGCTCATTTCTCCTACACGGCCCATGCGATCAATTATCCCGTATAAATAGGGTCCCTCCTTATTATTTGTAAGTAATTCGCATTATTCTCGCATTAATATAAATTACACTCTCTGGATTACTGTTTTTGCTCTAGAATTTTCCTACTTCCGGTACTGACTTGATCATCAGAGGGTCTCCCTGGGACAACCCGAGGGCACGTATAATATTTTTGAACTGTCGCAACAAGTTTGAAATCCCTTTACTAGGAGTGATCTGCCGATTTTAAGCAACATCATTTTGGCGTCGTCTGTGGGAACGGCTAAGACACAAAGATGCAGACAAGATCTCAAGCCCGTGGAACTGACTCTCAAGCCGCCGATGGGAGCAGGAAACTAGCGAGAAGAGAGACCACCTAGAAGGGGGAGGTCAACCCTACTCCTCTCAGAGGAGCTCTGCCCACTGAAAAAAGTTCGCTTGACGCGAGAAGCCCTCTAAGCCCTGCTTAATGAAGCGGCCCGAACTGCTCTGAGGCATCAAGCCATGACAGAAATCACGGGGAGACCTTCCCAAGCTCGGCCAACAGCTTAAAACTCTGACTTAGGGGAATGAGATAGAAGAAAAGAAGGACAGAGAGAAAATCAAAAAAGACCAAGATGTCGCCACCTGGAGGAGAAGCTAGAACAGAGCACAACGCTCCAAAGTCCACATTTACGCGCCCGGTGAGGAGTCACAAGTGGTGCATGCTAGCCAAGCCAACTCTCGAGGCTTGCTCTAGTGAGAAGAAGTCCACTCGCCCCACTATCTTGGCCAAGCCGCTTCCATCGAGGCATCAAGACCTCTAGTCTCCCGAATATGATGAAACCAGGGGACCCTCGGGAACATTTAGACAAGTTATATGCTAAAGCTCATCTATATGACATGATTAACGATTCCTACTACGGGCGTTCGCATTACACTAATCCAACATGCCTTGACATGGTTCAATCACTCCATTGGGTCAATAATTGGGATGGACAAGTTGAAAAAGCTCACGGATAATTTCACTCCCTAAACGTATCTACTTTTGAAGTCTTGAGCGCTTTCGAGAAAAAAAAAGGGATCAAAGAACCTCCCAAGCCAATGAGAGAAAACACGATAGGGCATGCTCCCTACTACTATCGTTACCATGGTGACAGAGGTCACACTACCAAAGACTACTTCACGTTGAAGAAAGAGATTGAAAGATTATCCAAAAAGGATACCTGAAAGCTTACATGGAACAAAGTACGCTAGTAAAGACCCTGGGCATTATGAAGGTGAACTCCACCAAACTCCTCGCCGCATCGAAACATACGTCGAGGGGAGATAAACCATCCACGTAGCTGGAGTCATCAATTATTATGAAATTTATTATATTGATTTTGATGATATTTAGAAAACTATGTATTAGGAAGTTGGCACCCCATTGTTTTATGTAATTTCTGCTCATGTAATAGATAGGACTTAGGTTGATTTAAAATAGCCAAGTAAATATTCAGAAGACTTGTTGAAGGCGTTTTAGAGACTCGGAGCTGAGTAATGAAGATTCATCAGATTCTCAGCTAAATATCATGTTTCAGAAGACTCTCAGCAAAGTTATACCAGCCAAGTCAAAACAGATCAAAAAAATTGAAGCAGAAGACTTTTCAGAAGACTTACAACTCAGAAGACTCAAGAATCAGTCAATTGAGGTAAAGCCGTTGAAGGCTTGAGTCAACTTGATATGTTCCGTTGCACTAAGTCCAATGAAGATTTTCATTAAAGAAGTCAAAGTACAATGTTTGACCATAAAGATGTTAGCAATTTAATGAAGGCAAAAGATTCTTAACCAATAGAAGAGGACCCGCAGACCTCCGATTTTAGAAATGTGCATGAGATAAGCGAATACAAGGAAATCTCAATATCAAGCTGCAAATAAAGAACATGCCAATTGTCCTACGGTGGGATTTAATTTTGTCTATCTCTTCAATCGACAAGATTCATATCTATACTATAAAAAGCTAAGGAAAAATCGAGAGAGAAACACGACCGAAAAGAGAGAAAAAATCAAGCAAGCAAGAATCTACAAAGAAAATATTTTCTATCAAGTTTAAACTAAAACCCTCAAGCTTAATCTAAAGCACACGATCCTACACACTTTGTAGAAGATAAAGGCTGTGAAAATAGTTGAAGAGGAAACTTGTAAAAATAAACTCGGGTCTACATCGCCTTGAAGTGAAAGGGGTGTAGTCAAGTTCTTGTCGAACCGGACCAAGTTTCAAGAGGGCTATATGAACAAGTCTTGCATCATCGGTGAGTGAAGTAGCTAGGAGGAGTTTAGTGAAGAGCCGAGTCTAGGTAGTGGGTTGTGTGAAGAAAACGGTGTGACCGTGTTGTAAACTTGGTATCTAAAGTCACTTAATACTTAGTGGATTCCTCATGAAGTAGGATAAGAGTGGATTAAAGGGATTATCCCACCCTTGAACCACTATAAATACTTATGTCATTTACATATCTGCACTTTATATTCATGTCGTTCATATTGTTATTATCCTGCTTAAATAACTCTCTAAAAACACTAAGTGTAACGCCCGAACTCATTTCAATTAGGAGCATTTACGTGGAACATTTGAGTATTTATAAATAGTTTGGGTATGCGTAAATAAAATAATTTAATTACTAAAAGTGAGCATGAAAATTTCTTATTTAAATATAAGAGTAGCATAAGTATTAATGGTTTGATAAGAGTTGTTGATCAGTAAAATCAAATTACATCAACCATTATTAAAATTGTTTACTCAAAACACATGTAATATCAAAAGAGTGGGAAAATATGAAACGAATGCCCACGCTGCCACCCCATGCCTCGGCCCCCAGGTTCATCATCATTATCCTGAAATGTAAAACTATTTGATAGCGTGAGTAGTGAAACTTCGATGGAAATGTAAGATTAAACTAATGGATTTAGCAACATTTAATAAAATATTTTTCTGGCGAGTTACATTCATGTCTCGCGGGCCCCGATCAAATGTTTCAAATCTGTCTACAACCTCATATGCTATTAACTCTTTTTCACTTGGTGAATCACTTTCATGTCTCATGGGTCCCGACCGATGCCTCGAGCACGTGCTTACACCTCACATGATATTGCATCCATTTCATTATAAGGACTAATTCATGTCTCGTGGGCCCCGACCGATGCCTCAATCCGTGCTTGCACCTCACATGATATTAGCTCTAGGCCTCATGACCCAAAGGTCCTTAATCATCATATACCAGAGCATAAAAAGAGTTTGCAATATCTACATTAGTATAACAATACGACATGCTTATAAAATCAGAAGTTTACGCACCTTTGATGTTTAATAGAATGCTAGTGATGCAATGATTGTATGAGACTGTGTCCCATTGAGCTGCACCTAACACAGTTCAATTTTTCAACTTAATGACATAGGATAAATATATAATCATTAAGTAACTTAGTCTCTTAGGCTAAGTAAAGTCTAATACGTTCAAAGTCAAGTATCCTATAACTTAGTGTTCGATAGTTGACCAAGTCAAAGTTAAAAGTCAAAGTCAATGATCAAAGTCAAAAGTCAACATAAGTCAAAGTCAAGGTCAAAGTCAAAGTATGACCAGATTAAATTCAATTAATCCTTAATTAATCATCTATAAATAATTAATTGACTAACGATTTTTAGACAAAATTACTGATTAATCGAATCCTTAATTAATAAAATCATAATTTGACCTTACTCTCTCGACTCATTAAAAAATAACACATTGTCTCGTAAAAATCTCATAAATATCTTTGTCACGTCACTTTTAAAGAAAATATTTCCAAAATCTCACGTTTCCCAAAGAATCACTTTACATCACCTCACTATATTTTCACGACATAACTCTAACCTACTAACCTAACACTTAACATAAACTTTCCAAAAATCTATCATTGGTTTTGCGTGAAAAGAACGTACTTTCACGTCACCTTTACGTCAAATCGGTCGCCATTTTCTTACACACCTATTTTTACACTCAACCCCTATCTTACCAACCTACCTAATCATCCTACTCACCATGGAAGCCCTCCTACACCAACATCACTTGCCAACTCCGCCACCTGCACTCGGTGGTGGTGCGCCACCACCTCCGGTGGCCGGCCCCTGAGCGTATTTCACCGTTTTTCGCCCTCCTTTCGATTTTCCCAATTCTCTAAATCTAAGAAGTAAGTTTTGTTCACTTTTAAACATCAAAATAAGCTTTAAAAACTGATTATGTTCATAAAAAATCATGAACAAGGTCCTAAGCATTTATTTTCAAAACTAGTGAATCAAAGAAACCAAAAATCTCTAACATTTCAAGGTCATCTACTACCTTATTTTTTTTACCAACAATAACTTAAACACCTACTAAATATCATCTTAAATCATTAATATCATGCTTAAAACATCAAAAATTAAATAAAGCTTAAAATAAAAAATGAAGTCTAATATCATCACATTAAACCTTTAAACTACACTTAATCATGCTCAAATTAAACAAAATATCAACCTAAAACTTTATCATCTTGGACGTCCACTTCAAGACTAATAAGAGGGGTGTTGTTTATTTCTTAAACAATATTAAAACACATAATCATGCTTCTAATAGTTAGATATAACACATTCTATAAACAAAAAGTGAAATAATAATCATTTATACCAAAAACTCATAGGGCGAAAATTATAGCTCAAAAATAGGGGTTTTAAACTTCATGTTTTTATCATCAATGTTCATTTACGTGATTGGTTCTAGCATAGGATCATCCTCCTAAAAATGTTTAATGAAAAGACAAGAATTAAAGAAAAAGATGAAGAAAATTTACCTCTTTGAATCTTCCAAAATGGGGTATTTTGGCTAAGTATGGGAGTATGAGGAGAAGTGGGGGTGTTGGATTTTTTTTTTTTTATAAAATGCAAGAGTGCTTGGGGGTGGAAAATCCATTTTTACCCTCTTTCAAAATATCTTGCAAAAGTTAGTTTTTAAAAATCCTCAAGTTATTATCATTTTTCTAAAAATTCGAAAGTTAATTAAAACTCATTTTTCATAAATAAGATGGTCACTAATAGTAATAAAATGTGAGGTAGAAATTTAGTCTCTAATTCCCAACATATAAAGTAGCACTTTAGTGAAAATCTCCAAAAATTCACTTCATCGGTCTATATATTTCGATCCTAAAATTTAAGTACGAAATTCTAGAATAACATCCGCAATATATCATCGTGATATCCATTCATATCCATTATCGTAGTTAGGGGCACAATCAGGTTCCGGATGCTCAAAATATAAAATGCATAAAGCGAGTAAATCGCACACTTAAACATAAACTAGATATTTGATGCAGCATTATTCTTGAATATTAAATTAAAAAGATCGAGTAATTAAAAAGGATTGGTCGTCACACTAAGTGTTGTTTGCTAAAACTCAAAAGGGTGTGATTTTATTTTGTTATTAAAACAAAACTGATTTCATAGAACTTTGCAAAGAGATCTTTGAGTGGTGAACTCTCCTGCTGATTATCGACTTAACTTTCAGAAGGACTTAACTATTTTCTAAGATTCTGATTTTGAAAAATCAAATAATTGTAAAGTTTATTCAATCCCCTTTCTAGTCTTTACCTTGACACGCCTTGGGACCTACAAGTGATATCAAATTAGTAGGTTCAAGAACCTTCCGTCTTGATTCTTGAACTAGATCTCTCTTTTCAAAATTACCAACACACTCGATTTTAACAAATATAACTTGCATTCTTATGTTCACCATTGAGGAGTTTGATGAATGAAAAATTCATATACAGAGCACACCTCTCTGCTCTACATGATAAGATGTGATCGAAGATGGATCGATCAAGATCTAAAAGATAAATACAAGCTATTTGTTAGGAATTTTATTGTTTAGATTTTGATGAATGCCATGTAAAACTTAGAATAGAAAGTTGGCACCCCAATTCTTCTGTAAAATGCATTGTAACAATTAGAAGCTGGCTGCCGTGAGTTAAGTCGGCCTACGCCATAACATGTAAGAAGACAAACAAGACCGGAAGGAAGACTTTGTTGTGAAACAATGAATATGGCAAAGAAGAGTAGACGGGAACTCTATCAAGAAGAAGCGGTGAGATGCGGTGAGTGGAGCATCGATCAAGTCAACTCAAGAAAAGCCAAGTCTCAAGTTGAAGTGACGGAGAAGAGTCATCCATGATTGGAAGGCGACTCTAAGTCACCTAGGGAAAGCAAGGAAATGCGGTCAAGTCGAGATAAGCGTAAAAGAACCGTTTACCGAAATCAAGAGATTTACTTAAACAAGTAATATCTCCATACCACCTTTCTTGGAGTGCTCGGTCCCAGAAGCGTGCAAAAGGAATGAACGAATGTGAAGCACTACACCGTGTCGAACTCCGAAAAAGGTGAAAGAACAATTCATACGAGGAAATGGCAATTCCAAGGATCGCAACAAGACAAGCCAACGACTGCAAGTGACTTTCAAAAATAAGCCTATCTCTTCAACGGGCAAATTTTTGAAAGTTCACTATAAAAGGCTGAGGAGTTTGTTTGAGAAGTATGACACACACGTGAGATATACAAGCACATTAGAAAAACTGAAACATTCTCAATCCTCAAGCCTACATTACGAAACATCAATCCAACACTCACCTGTGAAGGAAAGAGAACTTCAATCAGTTGAAGAGGAAACTTTTGAAAACAAGGGGTCTACATTCCAGGAAGGATTGTAGAAAGGTTCAAGGTTGAACCAAGTCTTAAGCTTTTGGAGGGCTTCGTGATCAAATCCAAAGAGCTTGAGCAAGTGAGCTGTAGTAACAAGGCACTGCCTGTGAAGAAGGCGAGTCGTCGAGAAGCCGGTGAGTGATCAAGCGTCTCTCATCGGCCGGAGTCCCTAAGGATCAAGTCGGGCGTTGTGATCAAGACTTGTATCTGGACTTACCACTTTGTAAACCGATCATTACTTAGTGGATTCCTCCGGAGTTGGAGAAGAGAGGAGTAGAAGAATTACCCCATATTCGAACCTCTATAAAAACTTCACATGTCATTTACATTTCAAATTTAAATTCCTGCACTTTTAACTCGCTTATATCTCACGATAAATTTGCTATCCATTTGATAATTTATAAGTACTAAATCAAGCTCTAAAATCTTGCTTAATCAAACTTAAGGGTGTTAAGTCTTCCAATGAAAATAAAACCACAATTGAGTTAAATTATAGCCAACAAATGAGTTACTCCATCAACAGCTCAAATTTGAGTCGTTGAGAGATTAACTCTACTTGAGTGACTAATTCGATCGTCCATCAAGGACACAAAATTTGTGAAATCAACTCTGTAGATTTAAAAGGACTAAATCGAAAATTTGGTAAGGTTTATTCAACCCCCTTTCTAAACCTTACACTTACACCCCTTGGACCTACAAGTGGTATCATAGCGTTGGTTCATTGAACCCTCCGCACCTTGAACTAGATCTCCAAACTTTTCAAAGTCTGCTTTAGTACTTAAACCTTCAAAACTCTTTTTTATTAAAAGTCATTATCATGGAAGCAAATTTGACACGCATCCCTATGTTCACTATCGAAGAATTTGATGATTGGAAAATTCGTATGCGGGCTCATCTATCAAAGATTACATGATGAGATGTGGATAGTGATAGAAGATGGGCCTCTGCAAATATTAAAGGTGAACACAAATGCGAAGAGTTGCAAAATTGCGGTGAAGGAGAAAGAAGATCTTTGCTCCCGGACGGTCATGGTTGAAAAACCAAGAACTGAGTGGACAAATGATGACAAAAAAGATACAACCTGGACAATGTAGCCAAGGACATCCTTTACAAAACCTTGGACAAAGCCATGTTCAATAAAGTCAAATCATGCAAAACGGCTAAAGAAATGGGGACAAGTTGACATTGATTTGTGAAGGCTCGGAGCAAATCAAAGAAAACAAATTATCGGTGGTGTCTGAGAAATTTGAGAACTTCAAAATGATCTCGGGAGAAAACCTGGATCAACTGGATGCTCGGTTCTACGAAATCACAAATGAGTCATCTACACTTGGAAAGGAATATACACAGAAGAAATGTGTATGAAGATCCTAAAAGTCTTCCAAATGAATGGGAAATGAAGGTCATGGCACTGAGACATTCCATGGACCTATCAAAGACATCCAACCATGAACTATTCTCGGACCTCAAAGCCTACGAGTTTGGTGAGAAGGAAAGACCAAGAAGAGACAGTTGTACCCAAAACAATTTGCTCTAATTGTTAAAGATGGGAAGAGAGCCGAGGTCAAAGAAGTCATTGACCCGGAAGAAATAGCCCGATGGTTAAGAGGTTCAACAAATTCTTCAATAAGAACTACAAAAGAAGAAAGGGTGAATCTCCCGGAAGACACTCTCGGCTCCTCCAAATCAAGGGAAGATAGGCCAACCAAGAGAACAGATCATCAAAAAGTTGAGTATCAAAGGGTGACAATCCAAGAATGGAAAGAGTCGATCAAAAGGTTGAATATCTATCTTTGAACTGTAGACAACCAGTCACTATGCCATTGATTGTCCATATCCTGTAGTCAACAAATACGAGATGAAGAAGAAAGGAAGGTCTTGAGAGAAAGAAGACAAGAAAGGAAAAAGGCAATGATGGTTTGAGATTTAAACAAAAAGTCAAGAGAGACAGACAATGATTGAGAGAGCGTGGTGACTACTCAAGTGACTCGAAGAAGAAGCCCCGATCCGCTTGATGGCCAAAGAACAAGATCAAGAAGATGAGGTACAATCTAACTCAACAAACTCGAGACACTAGTGATAGTGATAGTGACACACACACTTCATCACCTCTTGATCTTTATGATTCATTAGGCAAAATGATGAAAGATTTTGAACACATTAAATCCTCACACACACTATTGAATGAGGAAAACAGACTACTCAAAAGTCAAAACTCAAAGGCGACTAAGGAGCCGAGTACTCTAAGTCAAATAGCTTTGAAAATGAAAGTTTAAAGGCTGAAAATGCTAAATTAGTAGCGAAATTGCTGCTATAGAAAAGAGGAGAATGACCTCAAGAATGTTATTGCCTCATTCACTAAGGCATCTAAATCATTGGATGATCTTATTATGAGTCAAAGAGAATGTGGAGACAAGACAGGGCTTAGGATTTAATTCCTCTCGTGCCATGTCAAACCTCAAGAGTAATTTTGGAAAAAGGATCTTCAAGTCATGAAGAGTCAAAAATCCAAAACTCTAAATGTTGCACACACATTCACTCCAAAGCACAATACTAAGCAAACGGCCTTGGTTACAAAGGAAAAGGAAAACAAATTGAGTGTCTTTGAAAGGGCAGTGAGAAGAGATTCACCGAGTCCTCAAAGAAATTCCAAAAGCAAAAATACTTTGTAAAGAAGAAGCGAGCTACCAAAAATCCCGAGAAAACCCATAAATGAAATACATATGATGGGAATGGTAGAAAATATCCAAGCCAAGCTGATTGGAATAATGTAAACTATCGGCCACGGACTTATGGAACATAAGCCCAAATGGCAAAGGCCAGAACTCAAAGCAAAGGCCATTCCAAAAGTATAAGAGCTTTCATCAAAGACACATATGCACCTAGGCACTACACTCAAAAACACCACAATTACCCAAGGAAGGCAATTGCTAAAACACATATGCGGCATACATACAAAAAAGACAATTTGTATGAACCTAGAATCCCCAAGCAATTTGCCAGGATTAATTATGATTATGGCACGATAGATGGCAACCCCTTAGAGTCAAATCATTTGGCTATAGGTTGGTTGGATCATCTTACAATTCTAACCCCTCGGGACCCGCAGACAAGTATGGGTACCTAAAAACTTAATTTCCTTGATTGCGGGTTCAAGGAACAAACAGTGCCAAGGAACCTGGTACATGGATAGTGGTGCCATTCCCGGACATATGACAGAAATAAGAGAAATCAGTCAAAATTCAAGGAAGTCAAAGGAGCAAAAGTCATATTTGGAGGAAATGAAGCTCCTGGTGAAATAAGAGGCATTGGATCCATCAAGAGGAATGGATTAGAAATCACGAGATGTTGCATATGTTGAAGGACTCAACTTCAACTTACGGAGTATCGATCGGCTCTGTGACAAGGGCTACAATGTTGGATTCAACATGGGTATATGCCAAATCAAAGATATTGAATCAAATGAAGTTGTCTTTGCAAGGATGTAGACAAAAAATATGTATGTAGTGGATTGGTCAACCTTGCAACACCCAAAGACTTGTCTACTTAGCAAAAAGAGCACAATTTGAATCAAGTTAGGTCGTGGCACAAAAAGTCGAGTCACACAATTTCAAAACACTTAACAAGTGGAAAGAAGTCATCTTGTAGAAGGACTTCCCGGACTCGATATACAAGAAGGAGAGTATATGTGATGCATGTCGAGAAGGAAAGCAAATCAAGTCGTCATTCAAAGAAAAGACATGCCCATCCTCAACAAGAATATTGCATCTACTTCATATGGATCTATTTGGCCCAAATGGAACCAAACAAAGATAAGTGGAAAGAAATACACCTTGGTGGTAGTACATGACTACTCAAGATATACATGGACAATATTCATGTGCAAAAGAAAGAAACTCTACAAAAACTACCACATGGTGATGAAGAGGATTCAAAATGAGAAGAGTCAAACCATTATCAAAATAAGATCGGATAGAGGAACCGAGTTTGTCAATGGAATAATAACTCAATATTGTATTGAGAATGGTATTGGTCATGAACTATCGGCAGCAAGGACTCCACAAAGAGAATGGAGTTGCGAGAAAGAAGGAATGTAACCCTCAAAGAAGCGGCGGACCATGTTAGTCAAGCGGGGTTACCAAAAAGATTTTGGGGTGAAGCAATCAACACGACTTGCTACACCCAAAACAGATGTATGATAAACAGACAAAATTGACAAAGACTCCTATGAGATCTGGATGGAAGAAAACCAAGTGTTGCATATTTGAGAATATTTGGATGTAAATGCTTCATCCACAACAATGGCAAAGACAACCTAAAGGCCTTTGATGCTAAAGGCGATGAAGGTATCTTCTTAGGATACTCAAATTGGAAGCAAAGCCTACAGATACTCAACAAAAGAACTATGGTTCTGAAGAATCCATTCATGTAGTATTCGATGAGCCAAATGTAAATGGAGAAGACATTGTAGAGTCACCGATAAGCCAATCATCCAACCATACTGAAGAGTCCCTCTTGTCAAGTCAAGGAATTATCAATTCGGAAGAAGATGAGGTAGCTGAATCTCAAAAAGCAATGAAAATTTGCGGCTAAGTGATTATGAGAGAGTGACCCACGACAACAACACCGGTACAAGTCGATCAATCCACTAACTTACTCCAACCTTGATGTAAGATGGCCGAGAGACCATCCACGAACTTGTCATTGGAGATGTAAGAAGGTGTCAAAACAAGATCCGAACTCAACAAGAAGCTATGTTCACATGCTTCATCTCGCAAAATAGAGCCAAAAGATGTGTCACAAGCATTGGATGACACACATTGGATTCAAGCTATGCAAGAAAAGTCTGAATCGGTTTGAAAGAAATAAAGTGTGGGAATTAGTGCAAAGACCCACATCAAAATGTTATTGGCACCAAATGGGTATTCGAAATAAAATGAACGAGGAAGGCTCTGTGGTAAGAAACAAAGCAAGATTGGTAGCCAAAGGATATTGCCAAGAAGAAGGGATAGATTTTGATGAAACATTTGCCCTGTAGCAAGATTGGAAGCTATAAGGATGTTTCTTGCCTATCACGACTCACAAGAATTTCATTGTATATCAAATGGATGTAAAAAGTGCATTCCTAAATGGTTTATTGGAAGAAGAAGTGTATGTTGAACAACCTCCGGGATTTGAGCGGAAGACTCTTGGAGACAAGGTATACAAACTCAAGAAAGCCCTGTATGGATTGAAACAGGCACCCAGCATGGTATGACACCTGTCACAATTCCTAACTAAAAATGGATTCACAAAAGGAAAAGTAGATAGAACACTTTTGAGAATTCAAGACAAGAAAGAGTATCTTGCTTGTTCAAATATATGTGGATGACATCATTTTGGATCCACTAACAAAGAGTCGTGTGAAAAATTCTCAAACCTCATGCAAAGTAAATTTGAAATGAGCATGATGGGAGAGCCGACATTCTTCCTTGGACTCCAAGTGAAACAAATGAAGGATGGAACCTTCATAAGTCAAACAAAATACACCGTGAGACTTAATGAATAAGTTTGGTATGGAGGAGAAGTCTTCTCAGTAAAAATACCAATGAACACATCGGTCAAAATGGACATGGATGCGATGGCAAGCCTGTGGATCAAACAAGATATCTGAGCACTTATTGGATCACTGCTCTATCTCACAAAAGCGAGCGGACATCACCTTTCTTTGTAGGTGTATGTGCAAGATTTCAATATGCTCCAAAAGAGAGCCATATGACAAGACTAAGAGAATATTGAGATACTTGAAAGGAAGCCAAGAAGTAGGCCTATGGTATCCAAAGGAAGGTGGATTCAAGCTAATTGGCTATTTAGACTCGACTATCTTTGGATGCGAGTTGATAGGAAGAGCACTTCAGGCACATGTCAAATGCTAGGAAACAGGCTGATTTCTGGTTTAGCAAGAAGCAAAACTCAATAGCCACCTCTACAAAGGCGAGAATACATAATGTGGGCGGCTATTGTGCCCAAGTCCTATGGATGAGACAAGAAATGAGAGACTATGAAGTTGAGGAAAAAGAAATTCCAATTATGTGCGATAACACAAGTGCAATTGCAATCACTCAAAATCTGTGTTGCATTCAAAAACAAAGCATATTGATGTCGATATCACTTCATAGAGATCATGTTGAAAAGAAGGACATCATCCTGGAATATATCTCAACGATAAACAACTAGTGACATCTTCACAAAACCATTATGTGAGTCAAGATTTGAAGAACTCAAGCATGAGTTGGGATTAATTGAACTAAGCCGAGACACGGAAGAACCAAAGAAAAGAAATGGAGGAGAAAAGGAGGTGAAAAAGAGCTGAAAAACAATCACCAAGAATCAATGAGATCGGAAAGAAAATACACCGAGTCACCGATAGCTAAGTCGCTAAGAGAACTGTGAGAAGTAGAGTTAAATCGGCTAAGAGATAAGTGAATAACTTATGAGCAAAGTGACAAAAACGCAATCGTTTTGACTAAGCGGGAATGTTTTAAGGAATACGTCGGATAATGATGATGTGTACGGACATAAAAAGTCCGCACACCAAGCTTATGATTGCATATAAATCTTTGCCGCATTAAATACGAGACATGAAATGCTCAATAGGCGTCACGAAATCCAAGCCGTTGATTTCGATCACAATTCAAAAACCACCCGCACGCCCTTTCATAAACCATATTTAAACCATTTTCGCCTGCTTTCTCTCTCACACTTCTAAAAACTGTTCATCTCTTTCTCTCAAAAGCAAAGGCAAAATACTCTCGAAACCCTATCAATCTTCAAATCATTTTAAGTTTTCCTTGAAATAATCCCGAGAAATGGCACCAACTTATGACTTTACCAAGTTAGGAAAGCAAATCCACACCGGATCTACGGTGGATTTTGACTGAATGATGAAACAGGTCCGACGACACCCTAGTGAAGAAAATCGGCGAGAAGTTGGAAACGTCCCCGGGCTAAAACCGTTTCTAACGTTAGAATATCCGATGACCTATGTGGAGGAGGTCGCACAATTCTACGTGAATCCGAGATTCACGATGAAGGAATCAAGTCATCTGCTCACAGCGGTGACTATCATCGCCAAGATTTGGTGAACATTGCTCACTACCGCCAGAAGGAGCATCCGAGATTAAAGAAGGCGATGTAAACTTGGGCCGACGCATGGAAAGAAATAGCCAAGTCCGACTTTCTTTGATAAAATAATATACACAGAAAACAAGAGATCTGAAGGAGGATTATCACAAGTTGTTGGATATAGTTGCCAAATGTATCGACATCAAATTTAGCTTTGACCAATTGTCAAAGGCAAAGCTGATTGTAATGGCTGCAATCATCGAAGAAAAGAAGATAAATAAAAAATTGAGTTTGTCTACAGCAGACTCTGCCCGAACGTGGGGAACAAATCCTTCAAAGAAGATGGCACATTTGGAGGATCCCTAGGATATGGCCAGTGATTGGCCGGCTATTGGAGGTGAAAGAGTCCCTCTTAGACATGGGAAGGCATTCCATGTTAACAAGAGGATGTTCGAGCAAACCTCTCTCGGCGCACGAGAAGAGAGCTTACGCCAAGAGAGCGACACCGTGAGGGGGGGAATCACCGACCCCCGAAAGATACAAATTGTTTCCTCTCGGCCAAGAAGAAAGAAAGCGCCTGCCGGTTACTAAGAAGATCACGCCCCTGCGAAAGAAAACCAAACATGCTCCCGCCCTGCAGCGGAGTCACCGCCCCGGCCGTAGTGTCTCCCGCTGCAGCAGCGGTCGAGAAGGACTCACAAATACCTTCTCCGATCGTCAAAAAGAGGAGAACCGAGAAGCCACGACGGCTGCTCCTCGAAAAAGACACCCGGACTCCCCCCACCACCCAAAACTCGAGGACACCGTCTCGAACCGAGAAATCCCTCGGTACAAACTAGAAGACGAAGAAGAATCGTCAAGCGATCCGAATGGAGAAACCACCGAGCGGTTTACTCGGCTAGCACAAATCTTAGGAGACTCGGGAGAAGTAGAGTCTCCGGATGTAGTTGATGAAACGACCCAAGTCTGTGGCGTCACAGAGAGCAACTCAAGACACAATTTAGCTCACACAATTTTGAAGCACAAGAAGAACCCGCGGAGCGGATAGTGATGTAATGATCCTATCTCCACCTTACCCGGACATCCAAAATCGTCTGCGTGAGTGGAGGAAATGGAAGTTGAGTAAGTCGGGAACAGCAGTTCCAACGGCCGAGTTCATAGAAGAAGAAGAGGAACTACTAAATTTCCTTGGATTAACTATCGTGCTCCCACTACGGATGAAGACAAGCTGCACGGACATCCTGCAGATCTACAAGGACAAGGAGAGAGAAAAGCAAAGGCTGAAGAAGCGAGAAGCACGTGAGAAGGCAAGCATCCGCCTATCTCCCGCACCCGCGTAACACACACATCCTCTCCTTGATGTCTTCTCTGACGGTGACGAGGAACGGAGAATGTCACCGCTACGTAAGAGTTGCAATGCGCAAGCATTGCACGAATCAAGAATCCTTCACGAGCAAAGACTAATGGAGGGACCAGGAGAGTCCTCGAACACACCGAAATTGATCCAATGGGAGTGGTTCAAGAATAGCCACTGTTGTTCCGCTGCTACCACTTCCCATTCACTCGAGAAAGGCAATAAGGGAGTCAGCGATGAAACTGGGATAGTGGGGACCCCATCGAGCCAACCCCTATTGAAGGTGTGCTACCACCGCCCCAACGATCGAACAATCAATCGAACAGACGGGAGTTTGGAGACGAGTGACCCCATTACAAGTCACTCGGTGGTGCGCCCGGTGGGGAAACTCCCTCCACCTGCAGCAAGGTCGGAGAGGATGCTGCAGATGACTCCACAACGAATCAAGGAGGCGAAGTAGAGAAAATACAAACACAAGAAGAACAACAAGTTGCCATCAACGGCTCGGGCAGATTGAGACTGTCTCAGGTGAGGTGCCAACCGCTACGAAGGCTAATGACGCGCTGGCGATGCGGTGAGGCACGAGAAGGAATGTACCAGGAGTTAACACTGGCGATGAAAGTGCAATCCATGGGGTTGAGACTCCAATGGATGCCATCAGTAGAAGACCCTAAGACAGTGACACTTTGTCGAAAGGAGGACTAGCCTCGCAGATGAGAGACCGCCGGAGGAAATGAAGGCCCACGGGGAGGTTGAGACTTCCCGGGGTAAAGAGGCCGAAATAGAGAACATCCTCTCTCCCGCTATCATCGACCCATCGAGAAGGAGATAAGCGCACTTCATGGTTCCCGGACAACCACGATGTCACTTTTCCGGGATCGGAAGGCGAAAGAAGAAGTCGAGTCATCCCCATGACAAATCCAAAAGACTCACCAAGTGCGGATGTTCCAAGCACGAGCAAGTCGATCCCAAGACTACTCGTCAAACTTTTAACTTTGATGATGAGCCACCACTGAAATCTCATCATCGTCCGATGACGCTCGATAAGGCCGAGGACCGCTCTTGAAATGGAAAAATCACCGAGACCAACGAAGGTAAGACAGTTGAGGCTCAAAAGTCAGTCTACTTCACAACAAAACCCAAACAACCGAGACCACCGCTCGGCTCCTCAAGTCGCAAAAGGATCGATTCCCAAAAGAACTTCACGCGCACCGCTCATCATCGAATGGATCCCGGTTGGCGGTGATGAATCTTTTGTAGAATCTTTCCCTTTTTCACCGGAGATACGAAACTCCACGAAGAGTCGAAAAAAAGCGAACAAGCACGCTATCACAAACCAGCTCCTGTTCTTCCATCGGACACCATTGTTCACCGCTTATGACTTTGATCTTTGTATGGCCATCACCGCAATGTGAAGAATCACCTGAAGTTCGAGAAGTGTTCAAGGCACTCTTTTTGAGGTTGAACGGATGGAGAGGCATCGAACCTCTTTGGACATGATTTGGACAACAGAGATGCCAACCTTACAGTACCCGACTTGAGAGGCATCACAAAGGATAAGGGAATGGTGGCAACAAAGACAAACAATGCGTGTGGAGCAAGTCGATTCTTCGGACATTGTTCAACAAGCTGCGGCCGGTATGGAGAGTGAAAATGCGGTCAAAAACGAAGTTGAGAGAACACATTGAGCATATGCATGAAGCTCACACTTTGCCGAGATCAAAGCTACGTGAGCAAAATACAAATGATCTACAAACATTTTGGAAGAACACATGACAAGAAAATTCAGCCTTCTCATGGCCGAGATGAAGCGATTTCAGCAGAATCCAACGCTACTCGATCCAATTCGTGATGCATACAACGCAGCCGACTCGAAGCGAACTCAACCGTCGAAGACTTCGACTTCATGCTTGCCAAAGATGTTACCTGGGGTTCCTCTATCCTTTGATGATGCCAAAAAGGGGAAGAGGAATACCTCAAAGCGCTAAAATCTGGCCGAGAAGAAAGGAGCGGTGAGAAGGAAAATCACCGAGGAAGTCTTGAAACAGAAGAAAGGAAAGCTTGTTGAGGGGAAGGATCAACAGATGTGACATTGATGATTGCACAAACCCCCAACAAGGTCCTCACACACCGACATTATAAGCGGCAAACTCCATGTGACTCTGCCACTCCAACACTCTGCTATATCCATGGCCGATAAGAGAAAAACAATTGAAGCGGGGATGAAGGAAGTGGAAGGAAGAATGGATGCCCGAGTCATGAACATCTTGAAAGAACACGGAGGCATTCCAAGTAGTCGAGACACCTATGCCATCTCGGATGTCGGGACAGAGCCACGATCGGTCGATGAATTTAAAACGCTCGAATCTGGGGATACTTTGCAAATATGTCTATGGCTCAAGCTTGGGACTTGTCTTGGGAAAAAGGTCTCACGTTATGTGAAGAAGCCGACAGCGGCAGACAACCGATCCCTCTGCTGGTCACTCCGCCGGTCACTCACCGGAAAAGAAAGACCCCAAGACAAGATACGCCCAGGTAGAGGAAGAAGCGAGGTGGAGGAAGAATCTTGAGACCTAGGCCTCCCAAAAACATTGAATACGTGGATCCAGGAAAGAAAGGAGGGATCTCTTGGGATGGGCTTGACCAAGTAGCGAATTTGCGAGTGGCTAAAACTAACGCCGAGTATGCAAAAAGACTAGAAGAAGAAAACAAGAGACAAACTCAATGCTATGGGAGGAGAGACAGGAAAGAATAAGAAGAGATGAAGCCGCCAGGGAAGGCATATGAGAAGAAAAAGAAGGCGGTGACGGCGAGAAAAAGAGAAGAAGAGAAGAAGATCTTTGATCAAGATGAAAGAAGGAGACAAATGAAGGAGATGAAGTGTTCTTTGTCAACCCTTCGTGTATTTTATTATGTAAATACATACAATGTAAGTCTTCCGTAATAAAGCTATAAATTCTTTATTTTCAAAGCAGTGTAGACAAATATGTGCTCGATACACCTTGTAAACAGCCAGTGTAAAGAACAGAAATGATATGATCAATAAACGGATCTATTCTCACGATACATTCTATGTCAATACACTATCTCAGTATGTATCTTTCTTTGTTTGCATTTTTGAATGATTTAAGTTTTGGCATCATCAAAAAGGGGGAAATTGTTAGGAATTTTATTGTTTAGATTTTGATGAATGCCATGTAAAACTTAGAATAGAAAGTTGGCACCCCATTCTTCTTTGTAAAATGCATTGTAACAATTAGAGTGGCCAAGGCTGAGTTTAGTCGGCCGCCTACGCCATAATATGCAAGAAAACAGTGAAGATGGAAGGAAGACTTTGATGTGAAACAATGAATATGGCAAAGAAGAGTAGACGGGAACTCTCTTGAAGAAGCGGTGAGATGCAAATGAGTGGAGCATCGGTCAAGTCAACTCAAGAAAAGCCAAGTCTCAAGTTGAAGTGACAGGAAGAGTCATCCATGATTGGAAGGCGACTAAGTCACCTGGGAAAGCAAGGAAATGCGAATAAGTCGAGATAATCGTAAAAGAACCGTTTGCAGAGAAATCAAGAGATTTACTTAAACAAGTAATATCTCCATACCACCTTTCTTGGAGTGCTCGATCCCGAGAAGCGTGCAAAAGGAATGAACCAAGTCTATCTCTTCAACGGGCAAATTTTTGAAAGTTCACTATAAAAGGCCGAGGAGTTTGTTTGAGAAGTATGACACACACGTGAGATATACAAGCACATTAGAAAAAAATCAACATTCTCAATCCTCAAGCCTACATTACGAAATACATCAATCCAACACTCACCTGTGAAGGAAAGAGAACTTCAATCGCTTGAAGAGGAAACTTTTGAAAACAAGGGGTCTACATTCCGGGAAGGATTGTAGAAAGGTTCAAGTTGAACCAAGTCTTAAGCTTTCGGAGGGCTTCGTGATCAAATCCAAAGAGCTTGAGCAAGTGAGTCTGTAGTAACAAAGCGCAATGCCCTATGAAGAAGCCGAGTCGCATGAGAAGCTTGGTGAGTGATCAAGGCGTCTCAGGCGAGTCCCTAGGATCAAGTCGGTTGTTGTGATCAAGACTTGTATCGGACTGCTACCACTTTGTAAACTCGATCATTACTTAGTGGATTCCTCCGAGGAGTTGGAGAAGAGAGGAGTAGAAGAATTACCCCATCTTCGAACCTCTATAAAAACTTCAACGTGTCATTTACATTTCAAGATTTAAATTCCTGCACTTTTAATCGCTTATATCTGATAAATTTGCTATCCATTTGATAATTTATAAGTACTAAATCAAGCTCTAAAATCTTGCTTAATCAAACTTAAGGGTGTTAAGTCTTCCAGCTGAAAAATAAAACCACAATTGAGTTAAATTATAGCCAACAAATGAGTTACTCCATCAACGGCTCGATTGAGTCTCGTTGAGAGATTAACTCTTGAGTGACTAATTCGACGTCCATCAAGGACACAAAATGTGTAGAATCAACTCGTAGATTTAAAAGGACTAAATCGAAAATTTGGTAAGGTTTATTCAACCCCCTTCTAAACCTTACACTTACACCCCCTTGGGTCCTACAACGCTACAAGAGCTACTGCTGTAGCAAAGAGGGCGCGATGCTAGTGCGATTGAAGTAGACAAGCATAAAAGTTAATGGACAAATGAAGACAGAAACATACATAACTTGGATAATGTTGCCAATAAAATTTTGTATAAAACCCTGGACAAAGTGAAAGAATTGAAGCGTGTAGATATTCTAAAATTTCAAACATTGTATAGATGTGATCGCAGATATAATCACATCTACAAATCATATCTTCGGAATAAAATAAAAAGACTAAAACACAAGATGTAAAAATTTATCTACAAGCCAACAAGCTTATAGATGTGCCGATGGGAGTGAACTTTTCACTAGTAAAACTTTTGATTTTGTATATAATGAATACTAAAATCAACTAGTAGAAAATCAATGAAAATTCATATCTATAGTAGATCTAAAATTTGTAATGCAACTCATCCAACACTAGATATGTTTGAACTTCATTCAACACAATATAAAATTCTATAAATGAAAAACAACATAACAAACACAACAACAAACTGAATGTAATCACGATACGATCACATCTAGGATCTTATCCATTCGATGAAACTTCCTTGTGTTAGGAAATTTATTTGTTAGATTTTGATGATACCATGTAAAATTTAAACTAGGAAGTTGGCACCCCATTTTCCTTGTAATTTGCATTGTAATAGATAAGACTGAAAGAGATGAGTTAAGTCAGCTATGTCAAAGATTACAAGAAGTCAACTGCGGACTGGAATGAAAACTCTGTTGTGTGTCAGCTAAGTATGGTCAAGAAGGAAATCAAGGACTCGACTGAAGGAGTGTCAGCTGAGAAACAGCTGTGTGAAGTATCAGTCAAGTCAACTTACTTATCTGCTGTTAGTTTATATTTGCTATCCAACTGATAAATAACTAAGTGCTAAAAATCAAGTGTTAAAAACAAGCTTAAAACAAATCACAGGGTGTTAAGTCTTCCGCTGTTAAAAACCAAATCAGCCAAGTTAAGTATTTTGCTTAAGCAACCGAGTTATACTATCAACAACTCTATCGATTCTTGTTGTGTGGGTAACTTATCCAATAGCCAATTTAGTGTCCACCAAGGACACAATCAATTTGAGTCAACTAACTGTTGAATATTTTAAAAGGACTAATATCAAAAATTTGGTAAGGTTTATTCAACCCCCCTTCTAAACCTTACACCACCCTTCATAGGACCTACACCTTGTGCTTGAAAGACTCAAAACTTTATCAACTCTCTTGTATCTCTTGTGCGGTGCATGAGCTCGTCGCTTCTCTCTTATATAGGCGTTTAAGAGCTCAAATAATCCTAATAAACACGTAAACCAGGATATATACAAATATATGACAAGTATATCACTTATGTTAGGATAAGTATATAAGAATCATAATATATCAAACCATATCAATATTAAATCTTTCCGAATCAAATTACAACTCAATCTTTCCATAAGTCTAGAAAGGCAAAACACATTAAAACTCCATTATATATTTTAGGAAAATATGTAGGCGTGTACATACTTCCTAACAATCTCCCCCTTTTTGCCTTTCAACAAAACACATACAAGCGTAAAAATGTCCCCCCCTGAATCGCATGTTGAACTAAATGTACTCACATTTAAGAACACATTTAAAAAACAACGATTAAGCAATAAGCATTCAACGAGCCATCTAGAAATCAAATACGAAAGCTCCCCCTAAATTGAAAGTATCATAATCAAGATCAATCAACCCTTTTGTCTCCTTTATGTCCATAAAACATAGGTAACAAAATCGTGTATGCTCCCCGACTTGGACCTAAAAATCGCATTCACATTCAAAATTAGAGGAGAATATCGAATTAGAAGTCTTTGAAAATTTTAGAAGACAAGCACCACAAATGTAATCAAGAATAAAAAAAAATACAAGATTTTTCATAAATTAGGAATCCCAAAAAATGTGGAAATAAAATGCTACAAATCAATGACATTCTTAATCAAAGATACGATAATTATGAGCAAAATCTATTCAAATATTCAAAGTCCTTCAAACCATGTATTACCCACCAATTATTATCCATCAAGGAATTTTTATTTAATGATAACATTAATAAATTCTCAAATAGTATATGGGAACCAAATCTCATAAGGTAGCCAAAATCACCGAGAATATGCAATACTAAGGTATATGCCTAAAAAGGATAAAAAAATTGCACACGAAAGTGTTATTGATCACATTCGATGGATGTGGTTTCAAATGATGTCAACATTTTGACTCACATTTGTACTCACGCATTCAATGAATTGCAATTCGAAATCCTAGTTTTTCAAAATTTTCGAGTTTTTGCACTTTTCCCAAGACTCATGAAGGATTTAGCTAGTAGGTATAGCTTTCACACAAATCCAAATGTAGCTATTTTTCACATGATCATATCTTTTTAAACAATTATAAACTTGAAGAAATTAGTCACAAGGAACAACTGAACACAGTGGATAGGTAGATGTTTCCATTAAAGGCCTCCAAACATGATCAAGACTTTATTTATAACTCAGCTACTAGGAAAAATATATCACTTTTGTAAATTTGAGAGATCACACCAGTTTTCCAAGTAAAAATCATTTGTGACTAATTTAAATATCAAATCACTTGTCACAGACATGCTATATGAATCTATTATGCAAGGATGACTTAAAAATAAAAGAAAAGGAAATATGAGAGAGAAGAGTCATGAGGTGGATGGTACAACGATGTGACGTGCAATGTTGTTACATCTTGTGCTATTTTAGATAACCACGAAAACCAAGAGATTTTCTCAAATTGGAAAACCTCTCAAAATCTATTGTTTTAGGGAAGATGTCCGCAAGCTGATTTTCAATTGCAATATACTCAGTGCAAATTATATTTTCTCAACTAAATCTCGAATAAAATGATGTCTAATGTCTATGTGTTTTGTACGAGAATGTTGGACATTATTTTTCGAGATATCAATCGTACTTAAGTTATCATAATAAATGGTTAATGTGTCCCAATGAAAATAATTTTCTTTTCAATTGATTAAATAAAAAACTTCATGCAAACCATTATTACAAACATTATCTTTCAAAGCATCAAACAAATTTTTAGGCTCGGAAATAGTGACAAAACAAGAAGTTCTTTACCATTGAACAAGTAGAAGAAAAACAAACTAGTCTTATCATATCTTGATAGTTTACTATTTCTTTCCTTTTAGTTCTCATTGTTGGGTTCGCTATACCGCAGGGCTAAACGCATCGGAAATTAAAAAAATTGAATCATGCATACATTTATACAAAATTAAAAACCCCGAGTTCTCATAGTGATTTAACGATCGCGCGAATTATACAAGCGGTAAGAACCAATGATAATGATTTTACCTGAAAAGCTTCCTTTGAAGAAGATGTAGAAATAATCCAAATTCCTCGTAGCAGGGTAAATTCTCGAATCACGATCTCGTAGAGGTCCAAGCATCCCTCCTCTAAAGATAGTTCACACGATGGATGGATGCACATGGATTATTAATTTTGCTAGTAATTAATAATCCATTTTTTGTTTAATCTAAAATATGGAGTGAACAACAATCCTTAATTCAATAGGTAAAAATAAGAATTGTTATTATGTAGTAAAAACCAAGAAGGGTTCTTGATTTTTTTTCCTACGAAGAAGAAATAAGAAGAAAAACTTGGAGAGGGATGAGAGTGAGAGGATGTTCTGGACTAGAGGAGATGTCTTCTCTATTTTATCTGTTATTATGTATCTGTTATTCTTCTACTGGTTGTTAAAGATACTTATATGATTCATCCAATGTTCATAAAAGTGTCCAGGTTCAAAACCTAAAATCAGTAGGAGAATATTATAGGATAATCCCAATTGATCCTACGATATCTTGCCATATCTGGATAACTCTTGTAATACCCGGTTTTTTTTTAATTGGGGATAAAATTAGGGTTGGATTAGAACTAATTTTAGGGATGATTTAGAATTTTGAAACCCTTACTTCCCTAATTTTGGTATTTAATTTCTGATTCGATTTCAAGAATAAAGGAAAATCATTTTAATGGAAAGAAATCAAATATGCATTAAGGTATGAAATCAATCTTATATGGCATGAAAATTTCAGCAAATCCCTTACCATATATTATTTGAACCCTTGGCCGATAAATTGAAAGCCTCTTAGGGTTATTCTTCACAATTTTCTACACCAAGGCAAGAAGGTAAATTCTTCTTTTCCATCTTCCTCCAAAACCGCCGTCGATGTCACCACCATGCTCCACCGGCACCTCCACCATGGCCACCATATTCTCAAATTCTAAGCCCCAAAACCTAAAATCCAAAGAGAAAAACCAAGGAAAAGAGAAAAGAGAAGAAATAGAGGGGAGATGGATAGGAGTCGTCACTTCCGATCGGATTCATCACGTCGCCGGAGAAAAAAACAAAAGAACAGAAAGGAGACGAGGAACTTGAGTAATAGGCATTCACACTTGCATTTATTTTCACGAAGCTATTGCATTCAAGGTGGGGTTTACTGCTTATTGTCTATTTTAAATGCCTTGTATGATTGTTATATGTATGGTCACGTTAAACATGACATGACACGAAGGTACTTAATTGTACAAACACGAAGGTACTTAATTGTACATGCACAAAGGTACTTAACTGTACTTGCATGAACATACTTAATTGTACACGTCACAGTTGGCCTCCGGGCATTGTTTGATCAAACCATAAAACCATAGGTGTGTATAATGTGATGATTATGCTTGCATATTTAATTTAGACAAATGCGTCCCCACTGGGCTGTTGAATGTTCACCCCATGTTTAATTTCCACAGATGAATAAGGAGTCAGAGCGTGCGCAAAGGGGACAGTGAAAGTCGATCAAGGAATTTAAATGGCCACTTATTGTATTTAATGATGCACGAAACTTGTCATTTCCTTTTCTTTGGGATTTTGTTTTAAATTTATCAGACATATTTTTACGAGTATTTTGTGTTTTTGGACAAGTCGTAATATTATTTTCCCTTTAAAATGCGTTTTCAAGCTTTGGCCTATTTTTAGCACTTTATAAAATCATATATTGTGTTTTATGAATTGGGATATTATAAAGTGGTATCGGAGCGGGTCTATCTTCCCGTAGACTTGCTGAAATTTTTCAAAGAAACAAAAAGTGTCTTGATTTTTTTTTTGTGAAGATGACTTTACTTTCAAATAAAATAGTAATGTAAAGAAGTCGACTTATCCACCACCTGATGCCATGCCGACTCTGAAGTGAAATGTACTATTTATCATGCGCATTGCAAATTTCATGTTCAGTATATATATATATATATATATATCCATGTGATACATGCATTATGAGACTATAAACCATATTGATAAATGATAAGATATTGATTATTTTTTAAAAAGCAAACAAAACACTAAGTATCCAGACTTTCTACGTTGAGGTAAGAAATCAAATTTCGAGGACAAAATTATTTTTAAGGGTGGTAGGATGTAATACCTGGTTTTCTTTTAATTGGGGATAAAATTAGTGTTGGATTAGAACCAATTTTGGGGATGATTTAGAATTTTGAAACCCTTACTTCCCTAATTTTGGGGATTTAATTTATGATTCAATTTCAACAATAAAGAAAAATCATTTTAATAAAGGAAAGAAATCAAATATTCATTAAGGTGAGAAAATCAATCATATATGGTATAAAAATTTCAGCAAATCCCTTACCATATATTATTAGAACCCTTGGCCTATAAATTGAAAGCCTCTTGGGTTATTCTTCACAATTTTCTACACCAAGGCAAGAAGGTAAATTCTTCTTTTCCATCTTCCTCCAAAACCGCCGTCGATGTCACCACCATGCTCCACCGGCACCTCCACCATGGCCACCATATTCTCAAATTCTAAGCCCCAAAACCTAAAATCCAAAGAGAAAAACCAAGGAAAAGAGAAAAGAGAAGAAAAAGAAGAAATAGAGGGGAGACGAAGAGGAGTCGCCACCTCCTGTTGGTGCCATCATGTCGCCCAAGAGAAAAAGAAAAGAACAGAAAGGATACAAGGAACTTGAATTCTAGGCATTCACACTTGCATTTATTTTCACGAATCTATTGCATTCAAGGTGGGGTTTACTGCTTATTGTTTATTTTAAATGCCTTGTATGATTGTTTTATGTATGAGCACGTTTAACATGACATGACACAAAGGTACTTAATTGTGCAAACACGAAGGTACTTAATTGTAAAAACATGAAAGTACTTAATTATGCATGCGATAATGTACTTAATTGTCACCACAATTGGCCTCCGGGCATTGTTTGATCAAACCATGAAAACCATATGTGGGTATACTTTGTTGGGAACTTAATTGTTTAGATTTTGATGAATGCCATGTAAAACATAAACTAGAAAGTTGGCACCCCATTTTCCTTGTAATTTGTATTGTAATAGTTAGGGTTTGAATAAAGGTCAGCGAAGCTATGCTGGAAATACAAGAAGTCAATCAAGATCGAAGTGAAGACTCACGAGGAACAGTGAGTATAGGCAAGAAGAAGAGTCAAGAACTCGATCAAGGAGTATCGGCTGTGAAACAACCTGCGTGAAGAGTCGGTCAAGTCAATTCAAGGAGCCAAGTCTCAAGTTGAAGTGACGATGAGTCATCCAATGTTTGGAAGCTAACTCAAGTCACCTGGGAATAAAAGACTGCGATCAAGTCAAGACAACCGAACGAGATCCGTTGATGAAAGTCAAGAATGTTACTTAAAATAGTAACCTGTTAAAGTTATCGAGAGATAAAGTGTTAGTTCGATTGTGTGCAAAAGGTGTAAGTCAGCGCTACGATAATCTAGGGGTGAATAGATTATCTCCATCTTTTTGATTATGCCCTCTTTATGAAACAAATATGCCAAGACAATAATAAAGGTGCGGAAGTGAACAACACGCGTCGATTTATAGAGGTTCAACCCACCTAGGGCCTAATCCTCTACCACCCCAAAGATATCCTGGATGGATTTCAAAAAGAAAAAGATTTTATTAATTACCAAAATTAATACAACACCTTACAACATCACCTTGAAGAGCACCACACTCTTCTACAACACCACCTTTGAGATTACCACAATCTCTCTTGAAGATTACCACAATCTCCAATGGCACCTTGTGAAGATCACCACAATCTTCAACCTTGAAGAACACCAAATTCTTCAACACCTCAAGAGCACCACACTCTTGAAACACCTATCACCTAGATCACCCAAGTGTATTCTTTCCACAAGAATACTCACAAGGATGTCTTGTGTTGAATGATGACCAAAATCAAGATTACAACTCAATAATGAATATTACAATTTGAGTGCAAGTGTAATCAAGAAATGAAAGCCTAGACCTCAAGATGTGAAAGTGATAAGCTAGGCAAATTACAACAAGAATGATAACAATGAAGAGCTAATATGTTTGCTTGAATGTATCTTGTTGTGTTGTATCTCAATTGTTGTATTGGTTTCTCCAAAACTTCCTCTATTTATAGGAGATGATTGATCATGCATAGGCTCCTCTTGGGGATTGAAAATCTACAGAAACATATAATTAAAATCAAGAATATAGTTGTTAGAAATCAATCCCACAATTTAAGGAAAATGCATGTTTGCTGTGATTAGAAATTTGTTGTCAAACTTGAGGGCGACCGGTCGCGCACGGATAGAGATTGAAAAGTAATACAACAAAATTACACGGAGCGACCGGTTCAGAGGGTGCTCGACCGGTCGACCCAACCCCTAGCCGGTCGACCCCTCAAAAAATAGAACATAAAGTTTTATCAAACTTGCAGGTACCAGTCGATCCCTAGGCAACCGGTCGACCAGACCGGTCGACACCCAGGGCGACCAGTCGACCTGCTTGATTTTTCTTCCGTCTCATTTTCTGTTCCAAAAATCATCTTCAGGTACGGGTTGCCCTATAGGGCGACCGGTCGACCAAGAGACAGAAATGTTGTCCAATTTTTGTCGAAAATAAACCTCGAGAAATACTCCAAAAATTTAGTAAAAATATTTTAAACCGATCGGGAGTATTTAGACAACATTTAGGAACCTTGTTTTGATGTAAAAACTTATTAACATAAAATCATCAAAAGTGTTGTCCAATTTATAATGAAAAATATCTTTGAAGGAATACTCCAAAAATTAGTAAAAATATTTATAAATCATTTAGGAGTATTTGGACAACAATTAAAAACATTGTTTTGGTGTAAAAATAAAATCATCAAAATCAAGATAAAAACATGTATCAAACAAAAAGAACAAACCAATGGGAAGATCGCACCAAGTGTCGAAACGCTGCAATGTTGCAAGACATTAAATACGAGTAAATGTCAACATCAAGGACTGCAACAAGACAAGCCAACGAACTCAAGTGGCTTTTAAAAATCAGCATATCTCTTCAACGGCAGATTTTTGAAAGTTCACTATAAAAGGCGAGAATCACATTGAGAAGAGGTTAACCTTGCATACCCGAAATCAAGCTCTATTCATAATCGTAACTGCAAATATTCTCAAGACATTCAAGCAAAATCCTCAAGCCTAAATCTCGAAGGAAATCGATCCAACACCAAGTCAGTGAAGGAAAGAAAACTTCAAACTGTTGAAGAGGAAACTTTTGAATAATCAAAAGGGTATACTTTCCAAGTTGGATTGTAGGAAGGTTCAAGGTCGAACCAATCTCAAGTTATTGGAGGGCTTCGTGATCAAATCCAAGAATAAACAGAGCTACCAAAAACCCCGGAAGTTTTATCAAAGAAACACATATGATGGGAATGGTAGAAACTACCCAAGCCAAGTGATTAGAATAATGTGAAATATCAACAAAGACCAATGGAATACAAGCACAAATGGCAAAGACCTAGAACTCAAGAAAGGTCATTCCAAAGGCAAAAGAGCTATCATCGGCACACATATGCACCCGTGGCACTACACTCGAAATATCACAACTACCCAAAGAAGGCAATTGCTAAAACACACACACAGGCATACGAGACAAAAGAGACAAATGTATGAACCTAAAGCCCCCAAGCAATTTGCCTAAGTGAGTTATGATTATGGCACGAGATAGATGGCAACCTCTTAGAGTCAAGTCATTTGGCTATAGGTTGGTTGGATCATCTTATAGCACTAACCCCTCGGGACCCATACAAGCATGGGTACCTAAAACTAATTTCCTTGATTGCGGGTTGAAGGAACAACCGAAAGTGTGAAGGAACAACCGAGTGTGAAGGAACCTGGTACATGGATCGTGGTCATTCTAGACATATGACGAAAACAAGAAATATCTGTCAAAATTCAAGGAGATTAGAGGTGCAAAAGTCATATTTGGAGGAAATGAAGCTCCGGGAAATAAGAGGCACTTGGATCCATCAAGAAAAATGGATTAGAACTCACGGATGTTGCATATGTTGAAGGCCTCAACTTCAACTCATGTTAAGCATCGGCCAACTCGTGACAAGGGCTACAATTTTGGATTCAATATGGGAGTGTGCCAAATTAAAGATCTTGAATCAAATGAAATAGTCTGCAAGGATCCATCTGAAAGAACATGTATGTGGTAGATCAATCGTTGCCACACAGACTCTGTCTGTTGGCGAAAACCTGTTAGAATCAAGTTGGGTTGTGGCACAAGAAGTTCGAGTCATCCCGAATTTCAAGACAATCAACAAGCTTGCAAAGAGTCATCTTGTGGAAGGATTGCGGACTCGGTGTACAAGAAGGAAAGTGTTTGTGATGCATGCCAGATGGGAAAGCAGATCAAATCATCATTTAAAGAGAAGCATAGTCCTTCTTCAACAAGAATATTGCATCTGTTGCATATGGATTTATTTGGTCCAGTTGAGCCAGCTAGTATAAGTGGAAAGAAATACACCTTAGTGGTGGTGGATGATTATTCAAGATATACATGGACAATCTTTATGTGCAAAAAGAAGGAAACGTTGCAGAAGTTACCTCAGCTGATGAAAAGAGTTCAAAATGAAAAGTGCCAAACCATTATAAAGATAAGGTCTGATAGAGGAACTGAGTTTGTCAATGGGATAATAACTCAGTATTGTGTAGAAAATGGCATTGCTCATGAGTTATCTGCAGCAAGAACTCCACAGCAGAATGGAATAGCTGAAAGAAGGAACAGAACTCTCAAGGAAGCTGCAAGGACCATGTTAGCTGAAGCTTGATTGCCAAAGAGATTTTGGGCTGAAGCCATCAATACGGCATGCTATACTCAAAATAGATGCATGATAAACAGGAAATTGACCAAGACTCCCTATGAAATATGGACAGGGAGAAAGCCAAATGTTGGGTACTTTAGAATATTTGGATGTAAATGCTTTATCCACAACAATGGCAAGTACAATCTAAAGGCTTTTGATGCTAAAGTTGATGAAGGTATCTTTTTGGGATACTCAGCTGAAAGCAAAGCCTATAGAGTGTTGAACAAGAGGACAATGGTCTCAGAAGAGTCTATTCATGTGGTTTTTGATGAACCTAATGTGAATGGAGAAGATATTGAAGAGTTAGCTGATAAGTTAAATCAACCAACTATGCAGAAGAGTCCTTATGTTGAAGCTGAAGAAAGAGTTATCAACCAAGATGAAGATGAGATAGCTGAATCTCAAAGACAACTGGAAAATCTGCAGCTGAATGATGATGAAAGAGCTGCTCAAGATAACACAAGGCAGATTTGAACCCCGATTGATTTACTTCAACCTAATGTGAGATGGTGAGAGACCATCCACGAGCTAGTCATTGGAGATGTGAGAGATGGTGTGAGAACCAGATCGAGCTCGGCAAGCAATGTTCACTTGTTTTATTTCCTAAATAGAGCCAAAAGATGTGTCCTAAGCATTGGATGACACACATTGGATTCAAGCCATGCAAGAAGAGTTGAATCAGTTTGAAAGAAACAAGGTATGGGAATTAGTGCAGAGACCAACCCATCAAAATGTATTGGCACAAAATGGGTTTTCGAAACAAGATGAATGAGGAAGGATCTGTGGTAAGAAACAAAGCAAGATTGGTAGCCAAAGGGTATTGCGAAGAAGAGGAATAGATTTTGATGAAACATTTGCTCTGTTGCAAGACTAGAAGCAATAATGATGTTTCTTGCCTATGATGCACACAAGAACTTCATTGATATCAAATGGATGTGAAAAGTGCATTTTTAAATGGACTGGGAAGAAGAATTCTATGTTGAGCAACCTCCAGGCTTTGAGCGAGACCATTGGAGATAAGGTGTACAAGCTCAAGAAAGCTTTATATGGATTAAAACAAGCACCTAGAGCATGGTATGACACATTGTCTCAATTTCTAACGACAATGGATTCACCAAAGGCAAAGTGGACAGAACACTCTTGAGAATTCAAGATGGAGAGAGTATCTTTGCTTGTTCGATATATGTGGATGATATCATTTTTGGATCCACAATCAAAGAGTTGTGTGATAAGTTCTCAAACCTCATGCAAGGCAAATTTGAAATGAGCATGATGGGAGAGTTGACTTTCTTTCTAGGACTTCAAGTCAAATAGTGAAGGATGGAATTTTCATAAGTCAAACAAAGTACACCGAGATTTAATGAAGAAATTTGGTATGGAAGAGAAGTCTTCGTGAAAATACCAATGAACACTTCATCAAGATGGACATGGATGCGGATGGTAAAGTTGTAGATCAAACAAGATACGAGCACTCATTGGATCAACTGCTCTTTTAATGCAAAGCGGGCCGGACATCACCTTTGCGGCAGTGTGTGTGCAAGATTTCAATCTGCACCAAAGGAGAGCCACATGGGTGCGGTAAGAGAATCTAAGATATTTGAAAGGATGTCGGGAAGTTGGCTTATGGTATCGAAAGGAAGATGGATTGAAGCTTATTGGTTACTCGGACTCGGTATGTTGGATGTAGAGTTGACAGAAGAGTACTTGAGCACATGTCAAATGCTTGGAAACAGATTGGTTTCTAGTTTAGCAAAAGCAAAACTCAATAGCCACATCCACAAACAAGTGAAGGCGAGTACATAGGCTGAGCAAACAGTGCCCAAGTTTTATGGATGAGACAAAGAATCGAGAGATTATGAAATTGAAGAAAAAGAGATTCCAATTATGGGTGATAACACAAGTGCTATTGCAATCACTCAAAATCCTGTGTTGCATTCAAGAACAAAGCACATTGATGTCAGATATCATTTCATAAGAGATCATGTTGAAAAGAAAGATATCATTTTGGAATACATCTCAACTAATAAACAGTTAGCTGACATTTTCACCAAGCCCTTATGTGAATCAAGATTTGAAGAGCTTAAGCATGATCTAGGGTTAATTGAGCTGAGTTGACACTCAGAAGACTCAATGAGAAGAGATGGAACGTGAAAAGATGAATATAGAACAAATCTCATGAATCAGCCAAGTGAATCAGCCGTATCGAAAAGTCAGCTGTATCGAGTTAGCTGACAGCTGAGTCACTAAACGAAAGGAGAGAAGAAGAGTTGAGTCATTTGTGGAGTAAGCTGAGTCATTTATGAGCTAAGTGACAAAAACACAGTCGTTTTTAATGAGCGGGAATGTTTTTGAGGATGCCGTCAGCGTAATAATGATGGGTACAGTCAAAAGCTGCACAGTAAGCATATGATTGGATATAAATGCTGCCGCATTAAATGCGTGCAATTAAATGCAGTGTGACGTGCTAAATCTGAGCCGTTAATCTCGATCAAAATTCAAAAACCAAAAACACATCCTTTCATAACCCTTATACACTCTTTCTTTCAGTTTCTCTCTCACACTTAAAACTGTTCATCTTCAAACATTTGGAAGCAAGTTCTTTTCTCTCAAAAACCCTACAAGTTCACAACCAAGTTCATCAAGATTTAATCGGTAGAGGGCATGATGGAAATCTACGAAGCTGGTGTGGACTTGGCTGCTGCATGGAAATAAGTAGCCAAACCGGAGTGTCATGAGAAAGTAGTCTACACAGCTGAGAAGAAGTTGCTGAAGGACGACTATCACAAGCTGATGGATGTCGTCTCAAAATGTGTGGACATGAAGTTCGGAAGCTTCAACCAGCTATCAAAGACTAAGCTGATCGTCATGGTTGCGATCATACAATGAAAGAAAGTTAACTGGGCTGAGTTCTTGTACAGCACACTCTGCCAGAACATTGTGAATAAATCTTTCAAGGAAGATGGATCCTTTGGAGGATCACTTGGCTATGGCCTAGTTATTGGGCATTTGATGGAAGTGAAGGGCATTCCCCTTCAACATGGAAAGCCCTTCCATGTAAACAAGAAGATGTTCAGGGCTAACCTTTCAGGAGCCCAGAAGAGAGCCCATGCGAAGAGGGCGGATACAAGTGAGGGGGAATCAGCTGACCCCAAGGACACAGCTGTTTCCTCCCCTCCCAAGAAGAAAGCTGCAAAGAAAAAGGTTGCCCTGCAGCAAAGTCAATGGACGCCCTGTCCTGCAGCCGAGTCACTGCCCCGAGCAGCCGTGTGTCCTCCTCCCCACAGCGTAGGCGGAGAAGGGAAGCCCAAATACCTTCTCCACCATAAGAAAGAAGAGGACGCCAAGCCTAGAAAGCAGCTCCATCTAAGAAAGATGCTCCGGCCCCTGCCAAAGAACCCGAAAGGAGGAATCGGAACCAGAAACTCCTCTAGTTAAAACCAAGAGAAGGAAGAGAATCTCCAAGTCATCGAGCTTGAAAAAGACAATGAGTCTGCTACTCGGCTAGAGAAACCTTAAGATGCGGCGTTGAGGAAGTGCGGTCTCGACATAATCGATGAAGCGCCAAGTCATCAAGGCGATCGTAGAGGCCCCAAGAAGACACAAACAGGGGGAGAGGACCGTTGAGGATAAGGAAGAGCGGTGAGACAACCTGAATCTCGATTGAAAAGGTTGTCTCTCTGCGCCGCTCGGATGCTCTTGAAGGTGAAGAGCATCAAAGCATGCTACCTTCCATTCGAGAAAAGGAAGGACAATAACAAGATCGTGATGATGATGTCATCATGTATTCTCAATATACCCAGGACATCCAGCGCCGTCTCACGCGAATGGAGGGCGTGGAAGCCGAGTCACTCAAGGTGCAATTTGAACGCATACGAGTTCATAGAAGAAAGAGGAGAAATTGTTCGAATTTCTCGGCATCACCAAGGTGATTCGGGCCCTTGATGAAGACAATTGCTTGAATATCTTACAAATCTTCAAGAGAGAATGAACAGGCCAAAGCGGTGAGGAAGCAAAGGCTCGCGAGAAAGCCGATATATGTACCCTCACCGAACTGAACATACGCATCCTCATTTAGATGTGTTGTCCGACACTCGATGAAGACTTGGATCCCATGGCTCGCAATGAAGAAGTCCGATATGCGCAAGCTCTAAGGGACTCGGTAATGCATGAGCGGATTGATGGAAGGACCGGGGGAGAGTCTTCAAAATCTCTCCTGGAGATAGACCCACCGGGAGTGGTGCAAAACAGATTACCACGATTATTGCTTTGCGAGCACATCCCCAAAGACACTCGAAGATGGGTCCAAGGACTTGGCAATGAGACTGGAATTTGGGCACCCAAGTTGAGCCAACCCCTCATCGGGTGTGTTACCACACCCCTCACTCACTGAGCACTCAATGGAAGCGTGGGAGTTTGGAGAAGAGTGACCCCATCGTCATCACTCACCGTGGTGTGCCCGGTGGGGAAAACTCACTCCACTGCAGCGAGGTCGAGGATGCTACGGAGACGACTCCACATTGCGAAAAAGGAGGCAAAGTTGAAAAAGAAAAAAACCACCGTGGATCGACACTAACGGCTCGGACATGATTGACTCTATCTCAAATGAAGTGCCAATCGCTGCAGGTGAGGACGCCTATTCTTTGTGCGATCGAGGCACAAAGTTGGAAATGCCCCGGGAGTTAACACTGGGGCCGAAAGTGCAATCAAGGGGTTGAGACTCCTTCGGATGCCACGATCCAAGACCCTAAGACAATGCGCTGTCGAAGGGAATGTAGAAGGCCTTTGCCGATTGAGACCGCTAAAGGTATTGAAGGCCCTAGAGAGGTTGAGACTTCCCCGGGTAAAGAGAAAGAAATGCGAACATCCCTCTTGTTCACATTGAAGAATGCGAGAAGGAGGTTAGTGCACTTCATGATTCCCAAGACAACCCCGATATATCATTTAGGGATCTCGAAGATGAAGTTGAGTCCACCCACATTGCACATCACAAGGACCCGGTGAGGATGTTCTTCCCGTAGATGAGTCGGTCGAGTTTCAAAACGCTTTCGTCAAGCGTTCAATTTTGATGATGAACCAAGCCCCTAGGCTTCATCATCATCCGATGACGTTGATGATACTGTAGAGACCGATCTACTCAAATGGAAAAACCTACGAGGTCGAGGAAGGCTCACGAGACAGTGAGACTCGATCCGCTAGGCAACAACAATCAATCGCCCCCAACAACTTCAATCGCAAGCTACGGACTGCAAAGGTGACTACTTCGCACACAATATCTCATGTGCGAGATGATGCATTTGAGGATGTATTTCCCTTTTCTCTCGAGCCGCCTTCTAGAAGAAGAGACTGTGAGAGAAACAAAAGCCTTCTACGCTGTCCGAAGATCCCATAATTCCTACTGACTCAATTGTACCATTGATTTCAACTTGATGCAAAGTGGCGGACTCAAGTTAGACAAGCGAGATCGTGAAATATTCAAGAAGATCTGTGAAGAGATTGAGAAGATTGAACGCCCCAAGCCTCTCTCCACATGCGCCTGGACAACAGAGATGCCACTCTCACAGTAGACTTGAGAGGAGTGGTGGTCAGGATAAGGGAATGTTCTCAACAGCAGAGAGCTATGCGTCTCGAGCAAGTTCGCTACTTCAAGGCACTATAAAACAGAATGCTAGTTTGGAGTGCTGACAATGCTGACATGAAGCAGAGGATGCAGACCTATATGGAGAGATTGCATGCCTCTCATACAACTGAAATGGAATTGCTGCGTGAATTTCATCGAAAAGAAAGTATGCATGTTGAAGAGACCATGAATTCGAAGTTCATCCTTCTCATGGCTGAAATGAAATTGGTGGCAGCTAAATCGAAGGCCACTCGCTCGAGTGCGCATAGCTTATGCCACACGGCCGGACTCTAAGCGAGAACTCGGCTCTCACCGATTGGATTTAATGCTCGCAGAAATGTTCCCTGGGGTTCCTCTCTCCTTCAATGATGCCAAAAAGGGGGAAGAGGAATACCTGAGGAAATTGAAGGAAGAAACAGCTGAGAAGCAAATGAAACAGATGTTGAGAAGGAGAATGGAAAAGTTGTTGAGGGGGAAAGGTCAAAGGATTTAACCCTAATGATTGTTGAAACCCTTTAGCAAGGTCACGTCACAGCATCTATAATCAGCAAACTTCCAGTGACTCTGCCGATCCAACACTCTGTTGTCCCATGTCAGAGAAGAGAAAAATTGTAGAAGCAGGGATGGAGGAGTTCGACAAGAGAACGGATGCCCGCGTTGAAGAAATGTTGAAACAGTTTGGTGACATTCCGGCAGGAAAGGATCAAGATGCTATTCCAGATTATGGAAATGAGCCAAGATCGGTTGAAGAATTTCAAAATCTCAAATTCGAAGGCTATTTCAAGAATATGCCGTTAGCCCAAACCTGGGATTTGTACTGGAAGAAGGGTCCGAAGTTATGCGATGAAGGCGACAGCGGCGGACTACCAATGACCCATTCGGATGGTAAGAAGAAGACTCGAAAGACAATATACGCCCGAGGAGGAGGAAAAAAGTGGTGGAGGAAGAAGTTTTCAACCTAGACCTCTACCCAAAAACATTGAATATGTAGATCCAGGCAAGAAGGGAAGGATCTCTTTGGTGGGTATGATCTTTCGTAGCCAATCGGGAAGTGGCTAGGAAGAATCTTGAATACATGAAAAGAATCGAGGAGGAAAATAAAAGGCAAGATCAGCTGTGGCAAGAAAGGCAAGAAAGGAAAAGAAAAGAAGAAGCTGCGAAGAGAGCTTATGAAAAGAAGAAAGCAGCTGAAGAAGAAAAGAAAAGAAAGAGAGATGATGACGAGAAAAGAGTCAAGAGGAAAGAATGAGGCAAAAGAAGCGATGAAGTGTTCTTCTTAACCCCTTCATGTATTTTACTTTTGTAAATACATTTTTGTAAGTCATATGTACACTCTATAAAGTGTTTTTGAATCATCTCACTTTGTATCTCGTATCTAGCATAGATATGTGTAATTTGCTAGATATGAGTATGCTCGATACACCTTATAAAACATTGTGTAAAGAACAAGAATGATATGATCAATAAAGTGATCGATTCAACGCATACATTCTTTGTTTCGCATTGCTGTATGTATATGTGTTGTTTACATTTTATTTAATATTTTAAAGTTTTGGCATCATCAAAAGGGGGAAATTATTGGAAAATTTATTGTTTAGATTTTAATGAATGTCATGTAAAACTTAAACTAGAAAGTTGGCACCACATTTTCCTTGTAATTTGTATTGTAATAGTTAAAATTTGAATAAGTTTAGTCAAGACGACTATGCCGGAAATACAAGAAGTCAATCAAGACTGAAAGACTCATGAGGAACAAATGAGTATAGGCAAGAAGAAGAGTCAAGAACTCGATCAAGGAGTATCATTTGTGAAACATTGTGTGAATAGTCGACAAGTCAATCAAGGAGCGAAGTCTCAAGTTGAAGTGATGATGAGTCATCCAATGTTTGGAAGCTAACACAAGTCACCTGGGGAATAAAAGACGCGATCAAGTCAAGACAATCAACGAGATCCGTTGATGAAAGTCAAGAATGTTACTCGAGAATAGTAACTCGTTAAAGTTGTCGAGATAAAGTGTTAGTTCGATTGTGTGCAAAAGGAACAAACCAATTGGAAGATCGCACCAAGTGTCGAAAACGCCGCAATCTTTGCAAGACATTAAATATGAGGAAATGTCAACATCAAGGACTGCAACAAGACAAGCCAACGAACTCAAGTGACTTTTAAAAATCAGCCTATCTCTTCAACGGGCAAATTTTTGAAAGTTCACTATAAAAGGTTGAGGAATCACATTGAGAAGAGGTTAACCTTGCATACCTGAGAAATCAAGCTCTATTCATAACTGTAACCTACAAATATTCTCAAGACATTCAAGCAAAATCCTCAAGCCTAAATCTCGAAGGAAATTGATCCAACACCAAGGTGTGAAGGAAAGACAACTTCAAACTATTGAAGAGGAAACTTTTGAAGAATCAAAAGGGTTCTACTTTCCAAGGAGGATTGTAGGAAGGTTCAAGGTCGAACCAATCTCAAGTTATTGGAGGGCTTCGTGATCAAATCCAAGAAGCTTGAGAAAGTGAACTGAAGTAGCAACGGCTACCCTGTGAAGAAGCTAAGTCGGACGAGAAGCCAGTTATGTGACCAAGGCATCTCCAGACTGAGTCCAAGGAGCAAGTCAGCTGCATGATCAAGACTTTCCTCTAGATCGATAACCACTTTGTAAACTGATCATTACTTAGTGGATTCCTCCGGGAGTTGGAGAAGAGAGGAGTAGAAGAATTACCCCATCTTGAACCTCTATAAATTTACTTGTGTCATTTACATTTCAAAGATATTTAGATTCATGCATACATATTTTATATGTGCTAAAATCAAGTGTTAAAACAAAGTTAAATCAAATTCAAAGGTGTTAAGTCTTCCACAAAAAAACTTATCACAGCCCAAGTTAAGGTTTAGACTAAACACTTGAGTTATTCTATCAACACTCTATCGAGTGCGTTGAGTGGCTAACTCTGGCGATTAACTAACTTAGTTGTCCCTCAAGAGGACTTAGTTGTGCATTAACTCTATAATATTTTAAAAGGACTAAAATCGAAAAGTTGGTAAGGTTTATTCAACCCCCTTCTAAACCTTACTTACACCCTTGGGGACCTACATATCTTTGTGATGATTATGCTTGCGTATTTAATTTAGACAATGCGTCCCTCTTTGTGTTGTTGAATGCTCCTCCCATGTTTAATTTCCACGATGAATAAGGAGTCGGAGGGTGTGCAAAGGGGCAAGTGGAAGTCGGTCAAGGAATTTAAAAGGCCACTTTTTATATTTAATGATGCACGAGACTTGTATTTTCTTTACTTTGGGATCTTGTTTTAAAATTTTCGACATTTATGAGTATTTCGTGTTTTTGGACAAGTCGTAATATTATTTTCCCATTAAAATGCGTTTTCAAGCTTTGGCTTGTTTAGCACTTTATAAAACCGTATGTCGTGTTTTATGAAATTGGGATGTTACAAACCTTATCCTGATATTCACAAGAAAATCCCTCCATCTTTTTCTTTCTTTCAAATTAGCCGATGGGCCTATCCTTATGGGCTTAATTAAATAATTGGTTGAACATTTAATTAAAAAGGTCCATCAATTAAAATAAATTAATTGATCCAGTCTATATTTAATTAATTTGATCAAATCAATTACATCTAGCTCAAATAAATAATCCAATTATTTATTTGGCTAAATTTAACTATTAAATATAGTCTTTCATAAATTAATTGATCTTATCAGTTAAATTATTTATCACTCCAAAGACTTCCTAATCTAATTAGGTCTAATTAAATAATCTAATTATTTAATTAAAAATTTTATTCAATCATTGAATTAAAATCAAGTCACAATTAATTAATCTTTATCAATTAATTGTATCCAACCCTTTGGACTATTTTCGATTGAAGAAATGATACCAACCATTTTGTGTGTGACCCTGTAGGTTCACAACTAATGTTAGTACAAGTCCCGTTATAGATTCGGAATCGCAAGGCGAGGAGGTCGCCCCGTGAACGCGTATTAATCGGTCAAGGCGATCCGATAAGACAAGGGATTTTTGAGAAAATAAAATATTTTAAATAATTATTATAAGTCAGAGGGTCCAGGGATCTTCTTAAAAGAAAATAATTTGAGTTAGGTCCTTGTTAAAAGAAAATTTACAATTAGCCCTGTTTTGTAAAAACTAATACTTTTGGGGTAAAAAAATTGAATAAATAAATGTCCCGCCCTCGGAAAATTATAAAGTCAGTTCCTAAATTCTCTAAATTGTTCAGAGATTCAGGTTTTTAAAGTTTTGAAGCTGAGTTTTAATAAAATTCTCACATTGGCCCTATATTTGTTAAAATTGTCATTTCAGTAGTAAGATTAAAATAATTGGATCTCACAAACCGGAAGGGATTTAAATTTGATTCTAGTTGTAAAATATCAATAAATTCAATGGAATATTGGGACAAAAACAGTTGTAAAATGAAATAAGTATAGGTCCCTTAACTTTTGAAAATTTCATTTTTGTCCCATTTTAAGGCTTTAAGGGTTCCAATTGTTATGAAATTTGAACCTTGGGTTCAAAATATTATTAAGTTATAGTTAAAATAGTCTTTCTAGGTACATGGACTGTATAAGTCCTAGAAATTGCATTTTAGGTCCTCAAGTTTAATCTTTTACAATTTGGTCCCTCAATTTATATAAAATTACTTTCCAAGCTCTAAACACTTGGATTTTTGGAATACTCTTAAAATATGTTATTTCCAGTCCCTTAAGAGTTAAAATTTCAACTTTAAAACAGGGGCCTGGTACAGTTTCGAAAATTTGCATTTTAGCCCTTAAACTTCTAAAATTTTACAATCTAGTCCTTGGGCTTTTAAGGGTTGATTTTATTTATCTTAAAACTTTTAAAACTTTATTAAAATATTCAAATATCATTCTTGAACCTGAGTACATTCCCAAAATTCGAAAATCATAGAGAGGTCCCTTAAGTTTTAATTTCTTGCAATTAAGTCCACCAATTTGCCATTTTTGCATTTTAAGTCCAAAAATTCAAGTTTAATCAATTATGCTCGATTTTTCTAGGTTATAAGTCAAATAAAACATGTATATCAAGAATCACAAACATGCATATATATTTTATCCAAGAATTCGTCAAATACATCATCAAAATGTACATGCATGCACCTAAATTGCAATAAATAGCATTTTTGAGCAACACTTGAGAATTTTCACAATTTGATACTTAAAATACACATGCAATACATTATACATATATCTCAAGCTCTCAAGAAATATTTCTACATGCACATTTAAAGAAATCACCTAGAAATTGAAAGAAATTTTCTACCCACCTCAAAATTGGATAGTTGTGAAATAAAATGATAAATTTCACAACTTTGAATGAAACTCACTTAGGACAGCCCCTAAGTCAAGAATAAAAAAATGAGGTAAAAATTAAGAAGAAGAAGAAAGAGATGAAGAAATTGGTAGAAAATACACTTACCTTGTGTAGTATGTAAAATGAGACTAGTAATGGTTTCAAAATTGAAGGTCTTACTCACCCTCAAGGAAATCTCCCAAGGTCAGCCCCTATTTCTCAAAAATGAGAATAGGGTGTTAAAATTTGAAGAAAATAAGAAGGAGGAAAAATGCACTAGAGTCCAATATCTTACCTTATAGTCCAATTCTTCAAAATTTCTTCAAAGCCTTGAAGTCCTTTTCAAGATGACGTCAAGGCTCTTTAGTCTCTTCAAGGTCTTCTAAGTATGCCTCAAAATCAAAATTTAAACTTAAGTCAAGAAATGAAAAGAGGAAGCTAGATGATATCAAAATGGATTGAAAGAAGAAATTTCTTACCTTGTATGATATATGGTTCGAATTTTTTGGGAGAATATATGGTTCGAATTTTTTGGGAGAATTAGGAAGACATTCTTGTATTTTGTTAAGTGTTGGAGAAGAAGAAGAAGAAAGAAAGAAGGGAATTTCTAGAGAGAAGTTGGAGAGAAATTACAAGAGAGATGAGTGTTGGTGTAAAATCAAGTGCAATTTTTTCACAAACTAAGCCTAATGGCCGTGTACAAGGGGGAGAGAGAGAGAGAGAGAGAGAGAGAGAGAGAGAGAGAGAGAGAGAGAGAGAGAGAGAGAGAGAGAGAGAGTCTTGAACTTGGTCTCTTGCATGGAGACAAAGAGGGAGTCAAAGGTATGGGTCAAATTAGAAGAATGGAATATTGAGAGGATTGAGGGGAATGTTTGTAAGAATAGAATAAGTTGGGAGATTTAATGATATAAAATTGAGGTATAAGATAATGTGTATAATTCTTGTAAAATGGTATAATTATACACAAGATGTATAACATAAGGTATATCTGTACAAGAGTTGGGTGGTATTTTTACACAAAAATACCCATGTTGGCCGTCCACTATGGGGGGTATTTGTGGTATCCATATATTTTTTTTTGTCCAAAAATTGATGATAATAGATGAATAATATCAATCTCCAAAATAATTAGTGATTTTCTTGATCACTTATAAGTCTCATGATCACTTATTCTAAATCAAATTCTTAATTCTATAAGGTATAAGTCTCTAAAGTAAATAGTCTCTTAAAATTCTAAGGTGACTAATAAATGCACAAATAATAATAATGATCAATCAAGTGATCATTAATGTGAAATAGAGTTAATAAATAATCTTGATCACAAGTAATAAATAAAAATAAAATTAAATGCAAAATATATTTATTATTAATATTTACCCTTCAAAGTGACGCGGTAAAATAGTCAAAATAGTACATAGACGATAAGTAAAATAAATACACGCTCGAATAAAAATCGAGGGCTTCACATCCTCCCCTCCTTAAAAGAATTTGGTTCCCAAATTCTCTTCAGAATAGCTTTGGATATTAATTCCTCATGTCTTCTTCCATCTCCCACGTTGCGTCTTCATCTCGGTTGTGGTTCTGCCATACTACTTTAACCATCGGAATCTCTCTCTTACGCACAGACGTATCTGCCGGTCAATAATCCAGATTGGCTTCTCAGTGTAGAACAAATTCTCCATCAGAGGAGGAGTATCACGAGTGATGATATGCTCGGGATCTGGTCGATACTTATTCAACCTCGAGACGTGGAATACGTCATGCATTCCTGCATACTGTGCTGGTAACTCGAGTCGGAAAGCTAACTTCCCGATCCTCTGCAAAAATCTTGTAAGGTCCAACATATCTCGGGCTCAACTTGCCTCTTTTCTTCGAATTGATCAATCCTTTCCGTGGCGAGAGTCTGAGAAATACTTCATCCCCGACTTCAAATTCCAAATCATTTCTCCTCTTGTCCACGTAACTCTTCTGGCGGATCTGAGCCGTGCGGATCCGTTCTTTGATCAGTTTGACCTTCTCCATAGCCTCCTGAACTAGGTCAATCTTTGGAATCGAGGGAGGCTTTCGTTTCCCTTTTGGAGTTCATTGGTCATCAATCTCCCAGTGTAGTGGGGATCTACACTTTCGCCCATATAGGTGCCATCCCAATCGTGGCCGATAGTCCGTTATTATTATAGACAAACTCGGCCAACGGTAATTGCGAATCCAAACTTCCTTGGAAGTCCAAGGTGCAGGCTCGCAACATATCTTCCAGGGTTTGAATCGTTCGCTCAGACTATCCATCAGTTTGTGGGTGTGTTGTTGTGCTGAAACTTAGCGAGTTACCCAACTCCTCGTGCAAGCACTTCCAAAATCTGGAGACAAACCTCGGATCTCTGTCTGATACTATGTTTACTGGCACTCCATGCAGTCGAATGATCTCTCGGATATAAATCTGCGCGAGTTTCTGCAAGCTGTCAGTCTTCTTGATGGGTAAGAAGTGTGCAGATTTTGTGAGTCGATCTACAACTACCCATATAGCATCGTGGCCTCCTATGGTCCTTGGTAGGTCCGTTACGAAGTCCATTGTTATATATTCGCATTTCCACTCGGGGATCCTCAATGGATGCAGTAAACCAGATGGTCGTTGGTGTTCTGCCTTTACTCGTTGACAAGTTAAACATCTCTCAACGAACTCCGCTACCTGGTTCTTCATGTTTACCCACCAATAATTTGTTTCAAGTCCTTGTACATCTTGTTTCCTCCAGGATGTATAGTGTACTTCGAGCGGTGTGCCTGTGCCAGAATTCTATTTCTTATTTGCTCGTCATTTGGTACACAAACTCGATTTCGGAATCTGATAATCCCGTCTTCGGGTAACAAAAATTCTGGTCTCTCTCCTTTAAGTATCTTCTCTTTCAGCTTCTGAAGATGTATGTCTGTCTCCTGTGCTCCTTGATCTCATCCCAGCAGATCGGGTTTAACTGAAATGTTAGCACATGTAATCTGAGTATTGGTTTTCATCGGATTCCAATTGCTCAATTCTTCTAATGACTTCCACTCTCGGATCATTAGTCTGGCTAAACTTGCCTTTCTGCTCAAGGCATCGGCTACTATGTCAGCCTTCCCGGGATGGTATTGAATATCAAAGTGATAGTCCTCAATTAACTCCATCCATCTCTGTTGCCTCAGATTGAGGTCTTTCTGACAGAATAGATACTTTAGGCTCTTGTGATCTGTGAAAACCGTGAATGTTGCTCCGTAGAGATAGTGTCTCCACTTCTTCAACGCGAATACTATCGCTGCCAATTCCAAGTCATGCGTCGGGTAATTGGCCTCATATGGTTTGAGCTTTCGTGATGCATAAGCAATGACATTTCCTTCATGCATGAGTACTGCTCCTAGTCCTTCTTTTGATGCATCACTGTAAACGACAAAGTCTTCTGTTCCCTTTGGAAGGGCTAAGACTGGAGTTGTAGTAAGTCGTTTCTTCAGTTCTTGGAAATTAGCCTCGCACTTTTCGTTCCACTTGAACTTGACTTGCTTTTGGGTTAGTCGAGTGAGTGGTCTGGCTATCTTGGAGAAATCCTTGATAAATCTTCGATAGTATCCAGCCAATCCTAAGAAACTCCTAATCTCTATTACTGACTCGGGTTGTTTCCATTCAACCACTGTTTGTACCTTCGAAGGATCTACTGCGATCCCATTGTCGGATACTATGTGTCCCAAGAATGCAACTTCACTAAGCCAAAATTCGCACTTGTTGAACTTGGCATACAACTTATGCTCTCGTAGTGTATCTAAAATGATTTTCAGATGACGTTCGTGCTTGTCTCTAGACTTAGAGTATACGAGTATATCATTAATGAATATCACAACGAACTGATCCAAATAGGGTCGAAAGACTCGATGCATAAGATCCATAAATGATGCAGGCGCGTTTGTCAGACCGAAAGGCATTACTACAAACTCGTAGTGTCCATATCTGGTCTGGAATGTGGTTTTAGAAACGTCTTCTTCACGGATCTTTAGTTGGTAATATCCTTGTTGTAAATCAAACTTCGAGTATACCATCGCTCCTTGAAGTTGATCAAACAGTTCGTCTATCCTCGGGAGGGGATATTTGTTCTTGATGGTCATGCTATTAAGACCGCGGTAATCTATACATAGTCTTAATGTGCCATCCTTCTTCTTGACGAAACGATGACTGCTCCCCATAGAGACGCACTCGGTCGAATAAATCCTACATCCATCAACTGTAATTGAGTCTTCAATTCTTGCAACTCAATAGGAGCCATCTTATACGGCGTTCTAGCAATCGGGCGCTTCCCTAATACCTCGATGGTGAACTCGACTTCTCTATCTAGAGGGACAAGGTGAGTTCTTGTGGAAATACATCTGTGTATTCCGATACTATAGGCACTTGGTGAATTTGTGTCTTAACCTTGGGTTTGTTAATTACAAACGCCAAGTACCCTTGTGCCCCTCTAGCGATTGCCTTCCTCGCCCTCATTGCTGAAATGATTGGGGCAATCTTAACTCGTGCCCTCCTCAAAATTTCCACTTTGGGCTTCCCGGGTTTGCATAGCTTAATGGACTTGCGATGGCAGTCCATCTGTGCATGGTGTGTAGATAATCGCCATTCCCGATATCACGTCGTATTCGGATATAGGTAATAAGATCAGATCAACAGGGAAATTTATCTCATCAATCTTAACTTCGCATGCATTATAGATAATATTCTTCATTTACATTGTTACCTTTTTTTAGTGAGTCCGTGGATGAGAAGTTCTTGCTTCATCGTAGTTGGCCGTTGGATGGCGACCCCAATGCCACGTTTGTTATCTGGCTTGTGCCCATAGGAGTTGATACTTCTAGACATATAGGCATATGTTCCATGCATGCATGCAGCTTGTGTGCAAAATACAGTGCGACAAATGAATGCGATGATCCAAGGTCAAACAGTACTTTAGCATAGTGTTTAGATACTAGAAGCGTACCTTCCACCACGTTTGTTGCCTCCGGAGCCTCATGCCCGGCTAGTGCAAACGCTCGAGCGGGCATCCTCGCCCGCTATTACCTAACCATTTCCCTGCCTCCGTGGTTTTCGCTTAATTTTATCCTCATAATTCGGCAATCTTTAGCTGATGATGATTACTGCCACAGTGCAAGCACCTTCCTTGTTTGCGCCAACAGTCATTGGCAGTATGTCCCAGTTTCTGGCAGTGTGCGCATGTCTGTCCCGGCTTTCCTTGAACTGGTCCTTCCCCTTATCCGTTCTGGCATTTGGTCCCTTTTGAAACTTGGTAAGCTGCTTAGATGGTTGTCCCAGAGTCGCCCTTTCGGTCAAGTTTGATGGCCATTCGTTGGATCTGCCCAATGCGATTCAGTCCCCACTCAATGCGGAGAGCTGCCTTCCCCGTGGCTGAATAGGTGGCCAGTTCAACAGTCAGAAGTTTCTTCTGAAGTTCTAGTTTCAGTCCCCTTGTGAACTTGTACAACTTATCCTCCTCAGTACTGATTGTCCCTAGAGTGTACTTGGACAATCGATGGAATTCTGACTGCTATTGGGCCACTGACATGTTCCCTATCTCAGCCTATGGAATTCATCCCGACATGACTCTGTTAACACTTGAGGGATATACTTGTTCATTAAACTCGCAAGAAATTTCCCAAGTTCTCAAGCTACCCGTCTGTCCGGTCCCATTTCCTTTCAACGGATCTCCACCAATCCCTAGCCGATTCGAAATAAAATACGAGAGAGTGTCACCTTTTTCTCGTCCGAGTATTGAAGAGCGTTAAATATGTTCTCCAATTTCTCAACCCGGTCTTACTGCTTTCAAATCGTCTGCTCTCCCAAGAAAACCGGGTCAAACAAACCAGAAAGCATTCTAGGACTCGATCGTTCGCCTCTCGGTGGGTTCAGTGCACGCCGATTGAGCGCGCTTGTTGTCTCATAAAAACTAAGATCTTTGTAGAGCCTGTGCGCTTAAATTCTCTGCAGCGTTGGTGGAGGAGGTGGTGGCAATGCAGATGGTACACGTTCCCTAGGGACATCGCCGTCCTCACGGGAATTCGGCGGGTCTTCCACGTCCCTATGTTCGCCATTCTGCCCGGTCAAAACACAACTAAGGTTGGTCGATGAATATAAACGAAAGGATAAGGAAGAATAAATAAAGTCGACCAAGAGTCAACTAAGTCAAGAAAAGTATAACTATGAAATCTCAAAATATGCGTTCTAACTTAGTTCAAACATCAATAAGACGGTTCTATACCAATTTGAAATCGATTTCACACTTAATGAGTCAAGTCGCGGTATTACCCAAAACACGGATCGAGGGTCCTATCTGGGTCAGCCGGTGTAAGTTTCCATCTTACTAGCCGAGCTCGATACCACTCTCTTTTCACGCCCCAAACGGGACGCGACGAATGATCCACAACTTAAATACAATAACCAAACAATCGACAAATATCAAAGAGAACCCAATGAAACAGAGTCTAAATAGCGTGAAAATAAAATAACAAGTACAATTACAACTTAAAGTCTACAATCCATAATCCATATTACATACCCGAAGATCAACCAAATATAACAACTTAAAGTCAAAGGGTCCTACGCCTTCGCAAAACCTAAATAGAAAGAAATACAAGAGTCCAACAACAACACAAGATAAGAGTCCAATCAACAACAAGAAGAAGTAGTAATTCCAACAAGCGGAGTACAAGGTCTCAATCCAGGGGCCGGTTCGGATCTTCAACGAAATCCTCATCTAAGGTTAGAAAATAGGTGGGGATGAGACAAATCTCGGTGGATGGGGTGATCGTGTGCAAGTATGGCGCAATATAGTTAATGTGAGAAAACAGTTATATGAAAACGCATGAGTATGATGCATGAATTCACACACGATCCACAAGCGTCCGTGATAAATATATTAAGTAATATACTTATACATTCAAGAAAACAGATTCATGGTCACACAGTATTATGTGATTCGATCAAGACATTGGTAGGATTGCGTGCGAAATGTAACGCCAATCCCATGCAAGGCAAATAATGGTTGCGTTTTAAATGTAACGCCAACCAATGCAAAACAAGTAGAGGTTGCGTGCGGTTTGTAGCGCCAATCAAACGGGTCCGATAACTCCGAATCGTGTGGATCGACAAATGATTCCTTCGTTTTTTCCTTGTAACTCCCGAGCAGATGGTCCAAGACCGCACCTTATCGCTCCATAGGCAAAGACAAAATCCACAGTGGAGCTTGCAAGGCTCGGATCTGTCATAATAATGATTATACCTCAAGTACTACGACCCGCTTCCTTGGACAACTCCGTCCCTCGCCTGCGGATTAGGACGATGGGGCCGGAAGAGTGGAATAGCACCCAAAGTTGACTCGGCAGAAAGTAAATACTTTAATTAAATCTCCAAGTCGAGGGTCCAGGGCTATTTTAGTTCCGATTGTGAGCTCGACACACCAAGTTGACTCGGCAGAAAGTAAATACAAGTACAAAAATGAGTATTATTGATTCAGGAAGCGATTCGGAAAATTTTTGAAATTTCGCGAGTAGCAATTTTGGCGTTGGTGGAGTTTTGGATGAAGATGATTATCGGAAGGATAAGCAACCTTCGATATCTTGAAAGATTAGGTGGAACATAAGTCCTGTTATAGATTCAAAATCGCAAGGCGAGGAAGTCGCTCCGTGATCGGGTATTAATCGGTCAAATTGATCCGATAAGTCAAGGATTTTTGGGAAAGTAAAATACTTTAATTAAATCTCCAATTCAGAGGGTCCAGGGCTATTTTAGTAAAAGAGAAAATAATTAAGTTAGGTCCTTTATAAAAGAAGAATTGCAATTTAGCCCCGTTTTGTAAAAATCAACACTTTTGGGGTTAAAATTGAATAAATAAATATCCCGACCTTGAAATATTATGAGGTCAGTTCCTAAATTCTCTAAATTGTTCAGAGATTCAGGTTTTAAAGTTTTGAGGTTGAGTTTTTATAAAATTCTCACATTGGCCCCAAATTTGTAAAAATTGCCAATTCCGACCTTAAGTTTAAAATAATCGGAACTCACAAACCTTAGGAAAGGCTTTTAATGTGATTCCAGTTGGAAAATGTCACTAAAGTTAGTGGGATATTGGGACAGAAGCAGTTTTTAAAAGAAATAAGTGTAGGTCCTTTAACCTTTTTTTTTTTTTTTTTGAGCAAGTAGGTCCTTTAACCTTTGAAAATATCATTTTTGTCCCATTTTGAAATAATTGCCTTGGAGGCTTTTAGGGGTCCAATTGTTATGAAATTTGAACCTTGGGTCCAAAATATAATTAATTTATAGTTAAGTTAGTATTTCCAGGTGCATGTACTGCATAAGTCCTGGAAATTTCATTTGGGTCCTTAAGTTTAGTATTTTACACATTAGTCCCTCAATTTTTGTAAAATTACTTTCCAAGCCCTAAACACTTGGATTTTTGGAATACTTTTAAAATATGTAATTCCCAGTACCTTAAGAGTAAAAATTTCAAATTTTAAAGTTTAGGTCTGGTGCAGTTTTAACAATTGCAATTGCAAAGTAGCCCTTAAACTTTCAAAATTTTACAATCTAGTCCTTGGGCTTTTAAAGGTTGATTTTATTTATCTTAAAACTCTTAAAATTTTATTAAAATGTCCAAAAGTCATTTTTGAACCTGAGAACAGTCACAAAAATCGAAATTTGCAGAGGGGTCCTTTAACTTTTATTTTCTTGCAATTTAGTCCACCAACTTTCCATTTTTACATTTTTAAGTCCAAAATTGAAATTTAATCAATTATGCTCGACTTGTCCAGGTTATAAGTCATCCAAAATATAGATTTTAAAGATCATACACATGCATGTCCAATACATACAAGAATTCATCTAATAAAACATTAAATTGCACATGCATGCACCTAAAATTCAATAAATAGCAATTTTGAGCAACTCTTGAGAATTTTCATGATTTGATACATAAAATTGGCATGCAATACATAGATTATATATCTCAAGGCTCATGATCAAAATTCTACATGCATTTTAATAAAAACACCTAGAAGTTGGAAAGTATTTTTCCACCCACCTTAAAATTGGAAAATTGTGAAATAAAAGGATAAATTTCACAATTTTTGGATGAGGTCACTTAGGTCAGCCCCTAAGTCAATAAATATCAAAAATTTGGAGGTAGAAAAATGAAAGAAAAATTAAGGAGAAAAAGAAGGAGATAAGGAAATTGGAAAGATCGCACTTTACCTTGTGTAGTAGGTGATTTGAAACTAGTTGAAGCTTCAAATTTGGAAATTTTGGTTCAACTCCAAAATCACCTAAGGTCAGCCCCTATTTCTCAAAAATGAAAAAGGGGTGTTAAAATTTGAAAAAAAAAAATAGAAAGAAGAAGAAGAAAGAAGGGTTCTAGTGTCCATTCTTACCTAGTAGTCCAAATTTATCTACTAGTTCTTCTTCAAATCTTCAAGTTTCACCACCATGCATGCATGTCTCCAAGTGGTCTTCTAAGTACCTCAAAAGTCCAAAATATAACTTAAGTTAAAAGAAGAAGGTGATGAGTAGAAAGAATTTAAGTTGAATTGAGGAGTGAAATTTCTTACCTTGAGAAAATGGGGTGTTCGAATTTTTGAGTTTTAGTGGTAAGATTGTTTGTTTTGGTTTAGATGTTTGAAGAAAGAAAGTATGTTTGATGTTAGGAAGAATATGTTCTTGGAGTTATGAAGATGGGTTTGAAGATGTGAATGACTTGGATTTGAATATTTGAAGATATGAAGAAATGGTACTTGAAGATATGAAGAACTTATGTTGAAGATTTGAAGATGTGAAGAGTTGGTGTTTGAAGGTTTGAAGATATGAATGAATTTTTGTTTGAAGATTTGAAGATGTGAAGAGTTGGTGTTTGAAGGTTTGAAGATGTGAATGATTTTGTGTTTGAAGATTTGAAGATATGAATGAATTTTAGAGAGAGGTTAGAGAGAAGGAGGAGAATTTGCTTGAGAGATTAAAATGTGTTGGATGAAAAAAATTTAACCAAATTTTGTGTAAAATGGCCATGTTGGCCGTGTGATAGGGGAGACAGAGTGGTGAAATTTTTTTTGTTTAATTTGTGTCTTGATTTTGCTTCTTGCATGGGAGACATTTTGGTGGTTATATGGGCATGGAATGGGTTTGAATGGAATGTTGGGAAGACTCCAACATGTTGGCAATTTTAATAATAAAGAATTTATGTATAATATGATGTGTATAATGTTTGAATTAATGGTATAATTATACACAAGATGACTAATATAAGGTGTAAGTGTACAAGAGTTAGATGATATTTCTACTCCAAAAATGTCACTATTGTCGTCCACTATAGGGGCAAATTGGTAATTCCATATATTTTTTTGTCCCAAATTTGATGATAATAGTTGAAATATATCCATCTCCAAAATAATTAGTGATTTCCTTAATCACTTATAAGTCTCATAATCACTTATACTAAATCAAATTCTTAATTCTATAAGGTAAAAGTCTCTAAAATAAATAGTCTCTTAAAATTCTAAGGTGACTAATAAATACAAAAATAGTAATAATGATCAATCAAGTGATCATAAATGTAAAATAGAATTAATGATGATCATGATCACGTAATTAAATAAAATGAAATAAAGTACAAAATGTATATATTATTAATAATTACCCGTCAAAATGACGCGTAAAATAGTGGATCAAATGTATAAACGACAATAAGGATCAATTATAAGCTCGGAAAAATCGGGGCTTCACAATTTAACTTTTAGTATGATGCAAAAATTGTATATTTCTTATATTCATTTAAATTTTCTCAATAGTTAAAAATGTCTATTATAATTTATAAGAAAAAGACCATATTACAATATACACTAGAAGAAAAATAAAATAAAAAATATTTTAGGTGGTTTTGATGCTAAATAAAAAGTAAAGAAGATACATAATTCCTTTATGGTCGAAATTCTCCCCAATTAGTAATATGCAATTTAAAAATTAATTTATTGATGGTTATTAAATAAATAATATTGAAAACAAGAGAATTTTATATTTTATTTTTATTGAAATTTTATATATATATATATATTATTTAATTAGCCAAATCAAGAAAATAAAAAGTATAAAATAAAAGGAATAAGATTAACATGAAAAACAAAAGTGAACAAGAACCAAAACAAGTTTGTCGCGACAAGAACGTTACGTTTTAAATTTTGACTGTATGTGTTAATATGTCTTTTACTTAATTTTCTATATATAATATTATAAGATTTAGTTTCTAATATATTATTTTTTAATATATTATGATTTCAATCTTTCGATTATTTTATATCCTATAAATTTTAAGAACAAGTGCAAAAAAGTGTTAAAAGTTGTATATATAAGTTTATAAAAAAAAACAAAGAAGACAAACTTAATAAAGAAAATCCACACGTATTAATTTGACATTTGTGGTCAAACTTTAATGTCGTTTAAAAATTACACCCTTAAAAATTATAAGTTTAAAATATCGATATGATATATATTTATAATAAAAACGTACACCAAAATAGTTAAATTTTAATAAAATGGTGTGATTGACATGAGCTAAAATTGGATTTGTCTAAACAATCATATCTGCTATGCATAAGAAAAAATAAATAAACTCATTTAATATGTAACAATTTGACTAATGAGAAAGTAGTTATATGTTACAAACTATATATTAGTTCAAATACTAATATAACATTTATAATAACTACGTAAATTAAGTAATTACAACAAATAAGAGTGAAAACTAAGAATAAAAAATATTGAAAAATAAATAGTTATACATGACATTAATGAGTTATGTGAAGCCCACGATTTTTCCGAGCGTGTAGTTGATCCTTTTATCGTCTATGTACTATTTTGACTATTTTACCGCGTCACTTTGACGGGTAAATATTAATAATAAATATATTTTTCATTTAATCATTTTTATTTATTACTTGTGATCATAATCATTTATTAATTTTATTTCACATTAATGATCACTTGATTGATCATTATTATTATTTGTGTATTTATTAGTCACCTTAGAATTTTAAGAGATTATTTATTTTAGAGACTTATACCTTATAGAATTAAGAATTTGGTTTAGAATAAGCGATCATGAGACTTATAAGTGATCAAGGAAATCACTAATTATTTTGGAGATTGATATTATTCATCTATTATCATCAAATTTGGGACAAAAAAATAATATGGAAATACCACAATTGCCCCTTAAGTGGACGGCAATGATGACCATTTTGGTGTAGAAATATCTTCCAACTCTTGTACATATACACCTTATGTTAGTCATCTTGTGTATAATTACACCATTAATTCAACATTATACACATTATCTTATACATCAATTCTTTAATATTAATTTCCCCAACTTATTCCCACTCACCCAACATTCTTTCTTCATCCTTTGCCCATACCTTTGACTCCCCTTTTGTCTCCATGCAAGAGACAAATTACAAGACATAGAATTTGATCAAAAAATTCCCTCCTCTCCTTCTCACATTGTGGACGGCCATTAGGCAATTTTTACAAAAAAAAAAATTCAAAAATTTCATCCAACACATTAAACACTCAAGCTAAATTATCTTCCTTCTCTCTAAACGTTCTCCTCCTCTCTACAATTCCTTCACATCTTCAAATCTTCAAGAACAATTCCTTCATATCTTCAAACCTTCAACAACAATTTCTTCACATTTTCAAATCTTCAAGAACACATCCTTCACATCTTCAAACATTCCTTCATATCTTCAAGAACATCTTCTTCATATCATCAAACACTTCCTCTTTCTTCAAACACTTAACAAAAACACAAGAAATCTTTCTACTTCTTCATAGAATTCGAACCCTCCTCTCACAAAGGTAAGAAAATTTATTCTTCAATTCAACTTGATATCCATAACGCATCACCTTCTCTTCTTAACTTAAGTTTAATTTTGACTTTTGGAGGTACACATAGGAGACTACATAAGGACATGCAAGCATTGTGGTCATCTTAGAAGACTTGAAGAGAAATTGTTGGAGAATATGGACTATAAGGTAAGATTTGGACACTAGTGCCCTTTTCTCTTCTTTTTTCCTATTTTCTTCAAATTTTAACACCCTTTTTTCATTTTTGAGAAATAGGGGCTGACCTTAAGTGGTTTTGAGGATGAGCCAAAAATTCCAACTTTGAAGCTTCTACTAGTTCCATTTCATCTACTACACAAGGTAAAGTGTAGTATTTCCAATTTTCTCACCTTTTTCTTTTTCTCCTTAATTTTTCACTCATTTTTCTAACTCTTAATTTTTGGTATTTCTTGACTTAGGGGCTGACCTAAGTGACTTCATAATCAAGTTGTGAAATTTATCATTTTATTTCACAACTATCCAATTTTAAGGTGGGTGGAAAAATGCTTTCAACTTCTAGGTGTTTTTATTTAACTGCATGTAGTATTTTAATTTTGAGCACTTGAGATATATATATATTATGTATTTCATGTTAATTTCATGTATCTAGTTGTAAAAATTCTCAAGTGTTGCTCAAAAATGCTATTTATTGAAAAATAGGTGCATGCATGTACACTTTATTGTTGTATTTGATGAATTCTTGTATGATATGGACATGCATGTGTATGATCCTTGAAATCCATGTTTTGTATGACTTATAACCTGGACAAGTCGAGCATAATTGATTAAATTTCAATTTTTGGACTTAAAATGCAAAAATAGAAAGTTGGTGGACTTAATTGCAAGGAAATAGAATTTAAGGGACCCCTCTGTAATTTTCGAGTTTTGGGACTGTATTCAGGTTCAAAAATGATGTTTGGACATTTTAACAAAGTTTTAAGAGTTTTTAGATAAACAAAATCAACCTTTAAAAGCCCAAAGACTAGATTGCAAAAATTTAGAAGTTTAAGGGCTACATTGCAATTTTCGAAACCATGTACCAGACCCTATTTTTAAAATTTGAAATGAAATTTTAACTCTTAAGGAACTGAAAATAACATATTTTAAGTGTATTCCAATAATCCAAGTGTTTAGAGCTTGGAAAGTAATTTTATAAGAATTGAGGGACCAAATTGTAAAAGATTAAACTTGATGACCCAAATGACATTTCCAGGACTTATGTTAGATAAATGTTTTTATCATGATTTTGATGATTTTGTTCAAATGATTTTTAAACCAAAACAATGTCCCTAAATGTTGTCTAAATACTTCCGATCGATTTAAAATGTTTTTACTATTTTTTGGAGTATTTTTTGGAGTTTATTTTCGAAAAAAATTGGACAACACATTTGTTTCAGCTCGACCAGGTCACCCTATAGGGCAACCCATACCTGAGTTGAGTTTTGAAACAGAAAAAGGGACGTAGAAAAAAATAAGGGAGGCGGCCGGTCAACTGGTGGTCGGCCAGGTGAGGGCGGCCGGTCGACCCTGGCGGCCGGTACACAGGAGTGCCCTCTTGAAGCCTGTCTTCTCTGTTTCGTATTTTAAACACCCCAACCGGTCATGGTCTTGGGCGACTGGTCGCACCCCCTTCCGACCGATCCCCCGTGTAAAAATCGCAGAAATTCAATTTCAATCTTATCTCTGTGCGGCCGGTCGCACCTGTTTTATCGTGAACTATCCGTTGCATTTTCGAATGACTTTTCCCTATTTTGAGGGATTGATTTCTAACAGCTATATTGATGATTTTTAATGGTTTCTTTTGCAGCAAATCACTCCCCAAGGAGGAGCCTATGTATGGAAATCAAAGCCAAGACCTCTCCTATAAATAGAGGCTTCATTTAAGCAACAAGACACAACACTTTACACAAGCAAAGAGCAAACAAGCAAACACTTTCATATATCTTGTTGTATTAGCCTAAGCACTTTCACTTGCACAAATTTGAGGTCTAGGCTTTCAATTCTTGATTACACTTGTACTCATATTGTATCATTCATCATTGAGTTGTAATCTTGACTTTTGGTCATCATTCAACACAAGACATCCTTGTGAGTATTCTTGTGGTAAGAATACACTTGGGTGATCTAGGTGCTAGGTGTTTGAAGGTTGTGGTAATCTTCAAAGGTGTTGTAAGAGGGTTGTGGTAATCCTCAAGGTGGTGTAAGAGGGCTGTGGTAATCCTCAAGGTGTAGCAAGAGGGTTGTGGTAATCCTCAGTGTTTGTATTATTAATTTTGGTAATTGATAAAATCTTTTTTTCTTTTTTGAAATCCATCCCTGATATATCTTTGGGGTGGTAAAGGATTAGGCCCTAGGTGGGTTGAACCTCTATAAATCGAAGTGTGCTATTTATTCTCCGCACTTAGCATTTCGTCTTTGCTTGAATTTTCGAAAAAGAGGGCAAAATCTGAAAAACCGAGATAATCTATTCACCCCCTCTAGATTATCGTAGCCACTTGGACTAACAAGTGGTATCAAAGCCAAACTCTTTGGCTAGCTCGTTCCGAGTAAAGAGAAAAGATCCATGGCTACAAATGATGCTTATCTCACAACCGGCGCCCACCAACAAGCCACCACTATTCGACGCCAACAACTACGCATTTTGGAAAGACGGTATGGAGTGCTTCCTATAAGGGTGCGGGTTCGATATTTGGAATGTGGTCATTGAAGGAGTTGATCAACCAACCAAGAAATCGGAGGATGGCACCTCGGCTCCTAAACCTTTCAAGGAGTTCGATGAAAACGACAAAAAGGCTTTCTCTCTAAACGGTAAGGCCTTAAATATTTTGCATTGTTCTCTTACCGCCACCGAGTACAATCGCATAAGAGGCATAAGGTTGGCACATGAGGTTTGGGAAAAATTGGAGACAATCTATGAAGGGACCAAGAAGGTCAAGCAAGCAAGAAAGACCATGCTTGTTAAAGACTTTGAAAACTTTAACATGCATGATGGTGAAAGCATCTCCAAGATGGTGGAAATGCTTGACAATATTGTCAATCTTCTTGTGGCCCTCGGTAAAGTCATCTCTGAAGAAGACAAGGTGACTAAGGTATTGAATGCTCTTCCCGGATCATGGTCCGAAAAAGTGACAAAGAATCACGGAGGCACAAAATCTTGAGACACTCAAGTTTGACGAGCTTATTGGAAACCTCCTCATCTATGAAGTCTATCTCAAGGAGAGGAAAAATTCCAAATCATCCATAAATCAATCGGGTATGCAAATTATTCCTAAAGGTCTTACTTCTTCTTCTAATAATGCATACTATTATAATGATGATGATGATAAGGAGACGGCCGCACTTGTTCGAAAATTCGCAAAATTTGTGAATAAAAATAAAGCAAGAAAACTAAGAGATAATGTTTGCTTTAAATGTGGAAAACCCGGGCACTTCATTGCCGATTGCCCAAAACTCGATGAAGAGGAACAAAAGAAAAAGAAGCCTTTCACGAAAAAGAAGGCTCTAAATGCGAGGTCAAAACGTGGGATGAACTACTCAAAACAACCGACGAGGAAGGAGAGACCGAACATGGTCTCATGGCCATAGACGATGAAAATAATGAGGTACGCTCTAATTCTTCTACTTCCTCCATAGTTCATGATTTGCAATGTGATTTTGATGAATAGCAAATTGAGTTTCAAAATTTAATTGTTAAATACAAAAATTTGAAAAAGGAGCATAAAGAGCTTAAGGTTGAAAAAGAAAAATTATTTATCTCTTATGAATCTCTAGACAAAGCTCATACACTTACTCTTACTATAGTTCACTCTCTTGAAACCGAAAAGGAATTGCTCACAAAAGATATTGAAATTTTAGATGCACAAAGAGGTGAGCATTCCAAATTGGGACTTGGTTATAAGCCATTTCAAAGTGTTTTTAAGAAAAATAACCAAGGTCCGACTTTTGTACGTGCTAGTAGTTCTACTACTCATACTTGTTTTTATTGTGGCAAAGTTGGACATTATGCTAATAATTGCAAATTGAGAAATAGCTCTAGATATGTTTGGAGACCCAAAGGTCTCAAGACTAACCCCATGGACCCCAAAATTATAGGGTACCTAAAAGAAATTCTTTTGTAGGTAATAGGGGCTATAACAACAATGAAAGAATCAAAATGGCTCGTGGACAGCGGATGTTCGCGCCATATGACCGGTAGGAGAGAACTTTTTACCAACATCAAGCTCCAAGAAGAGGGTATGGTCATGTTCGGAATGGCAAAGGAAGAATTTTTGGAAATGGAGAAATTGGTAACTCTTCTTTCTCTCTTAGTAATGTTTCTTTTAGTAGAAGGGCTTAAGTTTAATTTGATAAGTGTTAGCCAACTTTGTGATTCAAATTATGATGTTTCTTTCAATAAAGAAAAATGCCTTTTCTTAAAAATGGTGAAATTATTTGTGAAGCAAATAGAAAAGGCAATCTTTACAAAATTTGTACAAGTGATTTGGTAAGTCAAAATGTTTCTTGTTTAGTCGCCAATAATGATTTAACTAGTTTATGGCATAGGCGACTTGGACATGTTGGATACAAGAATTTGAAAAATATTTACAAAAATCAACATGTGAAAGGACTACCAAAATTGAATTTTGAAAATCTTGGCTTATGTGACACTTGTCAAAAGAACAAATTAGTTAAAAGTAGTTTTAAGCCCAAAAATGAAATTTCCACAACCAAACCCCTACAATTGCTTCACCTTGATTTGTATGGGGATATTGGTACGGCAAGTCTAAGTGGAAAACATTACACTTTCGTTATTGTCGATGATTTTTCTAGATATACTTGGGCTCTTTTTCTTACCAATAAAAGCGATGCCGTTAATGAGTTTGTTAAGTTGTGTAGACTTATTGAGAATGAAAAGGAAGATACTATTAAGTCTATTCGAAGCGATCGAGGTGGAGAATTTGATGGTGAATTTAGAGTCTTTTGCGAAACTAAGGGATATGCTCATAATTTTTCGGTTCCAAGGACACCTCAACAAAATGGAGTAGCCGAAAGAAAAAATTGGACTATACAAGAGATGAGTCGGTCCATGCTCAATGAATTTTCACTTCCAAAATATTTTTGGGTCGAAGCCGTAAGTACCGCTTGCTATGTTATTAATTGAGTTTATATTCGTCCTAAAATGAATAAAACTCCATATGAGCTTTGGAAAGGTAGAACTCCAAATATTAGTTATTTCAAGATATTTGGTTGTAAATGCTTCATTTTGAATACCAAGGATCAATTGGACAAACTTGATCCTAAGGCCGATGAAGGGATATTTATGGGATATTCAACAAAGAGCAAAGCATATCGGGTTTACAATAAGACTAGTGGGGTTGTTGAAGAATCCATCCATGTCAAATTCAATGAAGCTTGGGTTTGAAAGAATACCCAATGATGAAAGTGATGAAGAGGATATTATTGAACATATTGTTCAAATTAATGATCAACCGTCTACATCAAATGATCAACCGTCCACTTCAAATGTTCCTCAAGAAGATAGAGGTGATACTTCGGATCTTCCCGTTGCATTGAAATTTAAGGGAGATCACCCAAAAGATCTTATTATTGGTGATCCCCTTGACAAAGTGATGACCCGGAGAAAATTTGCCGAGAAAGCTCTTATTTCTCAAAAGGAGCCTAAAAATGCTAAGGAGGCTATTGAGGATGAGGATTGGTTCTTAGAGATGCAAGAGGAGTTAAATCAATTTGAAAGAAATGATGTATGGGAATTGGTACCTTGTCCTCCATCTCAAACTATTATTGGTACAAAATGGGTATTCCGGAACAAACTTGATGATCAAGGCAACATTGTTCGAAATAAGGCAAGGTTAGTAGCTCAAGGGTATTGTCAAGAAGAAGGTATTGACTATGATGAAACTTTTGCACCCGTAGCACGTTTAGAAGCTATTCGTATTTTACTTGCCTATTCTTGTTATAAAAATTTCAAGCTTTACCAAATGGATGTTAAATCCGCTTTCTTAAATGGTATTATTCAAGAAGAAGTCTATGTAAAACAACCTCCGGGGTTTGAAATATTTTCTAGGCCTAATGATGTTTATAAACTTAAAAAGGCCTTGTATGGTTTAAAGCAAGCACCCCGTGCATGGTATGATAGACTTAGCTCTTTTCTTTTGCAAAATGGTTTTATAAGAGGTAAAGTTGATACAACTCTCTTTGTTTTTGAAAAAGGGCAAGATTGCTTACTTGTGCAAATTTATGTTGATGATATTATCTTTGGTGCTACTAGTGATTCTTTGTGCAAGAAATTCTCTAAGTTGATGCAAGGTGAATTTGAGATGAGTATGATGGGGAGCTCAACTTCTTTCTTGGACTCCAAATTAAGCAATGCGAAGAAGGCATATACATTTCACAATCAAAATATACAAAAGAACTTTTGAAAAAGTTCGGCATTGAAGAAGGAAGAACTGTTTCTACTCCCATGGAAACAAATGTCAAAATTGACAAAGATGAAAAAGGCAAGTCCGTGGATGAATCAAAGTATCGAGGTATGATTGGTAGTTTACTTTATTTAACCGCTAGTAGACCGGACAGTCTTCATGCCATATGCCTATGTGCTCATTTTCAAAGCAATCCCAAAGAATCTCATATGAGTGTCATTAAAAGGATTTTCGATATTTGAAAGGCACTATTCAATATGGTTTATTCTATCCAAAGAATGAAAATTTTTCTCTTAAAGGATATAGTGATTCGGATTATGCGGAAATATCGATGATCGGAAAAGTACTTCCTGGATCATGTCAATTTTTAGGTGATTGCCTAGTTTCTTGGTTTTCAAATAAGCAAAACTGTGTTTCTCTTTCAACGGCCGGCCGAATATATTTCCGCCGCTTTTTGTCGTACTCAACTTCTTTGGATTAAACAAATCTTAGCGGATTACAAATGCTCTTTTGAAAAAGTACCTATCTTTTGTGACAATATATCCGCTATAAATATTGCTCAAAACCCGGTTCATCATAACCGTACTAAACATATTGAGATTCGGCATCATTTTCTAAGGGATTGTGTTTCTAAACGAAAAATTGAGATATCTTTGGTACCATCTCAAGATCAATTGGCGGACATTTTTACAAAACCGCTATATTTTGAGACTTTTGCATCCATACGAGCTCGGTTAGGCATAATGCATATTGAATGAGGTTTACGTTTGCATTTTGCATGTTTTTAAAACTTAGGGGCGAAAAATCGGATTTTTGGTTGAAAATTCGGATTTTATTAAAACTGTAAGACAAAGGTGGGCTGAAGAGGTTGAGGGCAACCGTCGGCCTCAACGTCGACCGGTCGCCCTCAACCACGACCCCGATCACGCCTAAGCAAAATTTTGGATTAAAACCATCTTGTCTCATGCCTTAGTCATTTTAACCCATTTTTGCCATTTTTCGTCCCTTTGCCAAATTCACACAAATTTCGCTCAAAATTTGTTTTCATGCATTCAACTCATATCTTGGACCTTATATAGCATGTTTATCATCATCATCGCTCATCTTTACCGATCGAATGGTAAGAATTTTCTTTTCTTTGCTCAATTGGGTTGAACCATTGAGCTTGTGGCTTTCTTGTATATTTCTTGATGAAATTATCTTATGATCATGATGAGCTTAGTTGTTATATTGTATTGTATGATGTTTGATGTGAATTTGTGATGAAAATTTTTGGCTTGATTCATTTACAAGGGCTCTATACAACTTCTTTTAAATTTTACGCCCACAAAGTGTTCGATGAAATGTCACAATGAAAATTTCAACTTCTACATGATTCTCTTACTTCCAAAAGTCTTAAATACTTATTGAGATCATGTCTTGGCATATAAAACGAGCGTATGAACTCTTCATGATACATTTCTCCCATTTTCTTTGGATTTTAAGCCTAAATTGTTCAAAGGTTGATAAACCGTTTCTTTGGCGCACTTTGATATAATTGTATGATGTTTTTATCTTCCTAACATTCTTTTTGATGATTCCAAAGGGGGAGAAACAGGAAATTGGCTCGTTAGCTAAAAGAAGCTAATAAAAGCTCGCAATAAAAGCTCTTGTATTATGGACTTAATTGCAATAGATTATAAGTATTTTGACAGGGGGAGCTTCTTAGCTTATGATGTTTATGTGCATCTTATAAAAGCTTGTAATAGCGTGTGCTTCTAGCTTATGCAATATCTCTTGTTGATATGCCTATAAATAAAGGGGAGCTTTGTGTTGATGTGATCATACATAGGGGGAGCTTTGTATGAAATGTTTTTTAACGGATATTTCACTCGTAAAACCGGAAAAATAATTTGTTTTCAAAATCGTCCTCGAGAAAACTGTTTTGTTTGTAACCATCAAAAAGGGGAGTTTGTTAGATAAATGTTTTTATCATGATTTTGATGATTTTGTTCAAATGAGTTTTTAAACCAAAACAATGTCCCTAAATGTTGTCTAAATACTACCGATCGATTTAAAATGTTTTTACTATTTTTCGGAGTATTTTTGGAGTTTATTTTTGAAAAAAATTGGACAACACATTTGTTTCAGTTCGACCGGTCGCCCTATAGGGCAACCCGTACTGAGTGGAGTTTTGAAACAGAAAAAGGGACGTAGAAAAAAAAAAGGAGGGGCGACCGGTCAACCGGGTGGTCGACCCTGTTGACCCCGGGCGGCACACGGGAGTGCCCTCTTGAAGCCTGTCTTCTCTGTTTCGTATTTTAAACACCCCCAACCGGTCATGGTCTAGGCGACCGGTCGCACTTTTTTTATCAAAAACTATCCATTGCATTTTCGAGACAGTTTTTCCTATTTTGAGGGATTGATTTCTAACACTATATTGATGATTTTAAATGGTTTCTTTTGCAAAAGAAATCACTCCCAAGGAGGAGCCTATGTCCGGAAATCAAAGCAAAGACCTCTCCTATAAATAGAGGCTTCATTCAAGCAACAAGACACAACATTTTACACAAGCAAAGAGCAAACAAGCAAACACTTTCATATATCTTGTTGTAATAGCCTAAGCACTTTCACTTGCACAAATTTGAGGTCTAGGCTTTCAATTCTTGATTACACTTGTACTCATATTGTATCATTCATCATTGAGTTGTAATCTTGACTTTTGGTCATCATTCAACACAAGACATCCTTGTGAGTATTCTTGTGGTAAGAATACACTTGAGTGATCTAGGTGATAGGTGTTTGAAGGTTGTGGTAATCTTCAAAGGTGTTGTAAGAGGGTTGTGGTAATCCTCAAGGTGGTGTAAGAGGGTTGTGGTAATCCTCAAGGTGTTGCAAGAGGGGTTGTGGTAATCCTCAAGGTGTTGTATTATTAATTTTGGTAATTAATAAAATCTTTTTTTTTTTTGAAATCCATCCCGGATATCTTTGGGGTGGTAGAGGATTAGGCCTAGGTGGGTTGAACCTCTATAAATCGAAGTGTGCTATTTATTCTCCGCACTTAGCATTTCGTCTTTGCTTGAATTTTTCGAAAAAGAGGGTAAAATCGAAAACCGAGATAATCTATTCACCCCTCCTCTAGATTATCGTAGCCACTTGGACTAACAACTTATACAGTCCATGTACCTGAAAATACTAATTTAACTATAACTTAATGATATTTTGGACACAAGGTTCAAATTTCATAACAATTGGACCCTAAAAGCCTTAAAGGCGATTATTTTAAAATGGGACAAAAATGAGATTTTCAAAAGTTAAGGGACCTATACTTATTTCTTTTAAAAACTACTTTTGTTCCAATATTCCACTGACTTAGTGATATTTTCTAACTGGAATCACATTAAAAGCCCTTCCGGTTTGTGAGTTCCAATTATTTTAAACTTAGGGCCCGAAATGACAATTTTAACAAATTTGGGGCCAATGTGAGAATTTTATAAAAACTCAATCTCAAAACTTTAAAAACCTGAATCTCTGAACAATTTAGAGAATTTAGGAACTGACCTCATAATTATTCAAGGTCGGGACATTTATTTATTCAAATTTTAACCCCAAAAGTATTGGTTTTTACAAAACGGAGCTAATTGTAAATTTTCTTTTTAACAAGGACCTAACTCAAATTATTTTTTCTTTTAAAGAAACAGCCCTGGACCCTCTGACATTAATAATTAATTAAAATATTTTCTTTTCTCAAAAATCCCTTGACTTATCGGATCGTCTTGACCGATTAATACCCGACCGCGGGGCGACTTCCTCGTCTTGCGATTTCGAATCTATAACGGGACTTATGTTCCACCTAATATTTCAAGATATCAAAGATTTCTTATTCTCCCGATAATCATCTTCATCCAAATAACTCCACCAATAATACTCGACTGCCTGGTTGACTACCTGAACTTGTATTTACTTTCCTGCCTGAGTCAACTTGGTTTGTCGAGCTCATAGTCGGAATGGATACGTTGGGGATGGAACCAGGCAGCTCGGCTACTATTCCACTCTCCGGCCCCATCGTCCTAATCCCGCAACTGAGGGACGAAGTTTGTCCAAGGGAAGCGGGTCATAGTACTGAGGTATAATCATGATTATGACAATCCGGGACTAGCTAGCTCTACTGTGGATTTGTCTTTGCCTATGGAGCGATAAGGCGATAGGTCTTGGACCATCTTGCTCGGGGAGTTACAAGGAAGAATGAAGGAATCGCTGTCTGATCCACACGATTCTGGAGTTAATCGGAACCGGTTGGTTGGCGCTACAAGTCCGTACGCAACCACTAATTGTATTGCATTGGTTGGCGCTACAAATCCGTACGCAACCATTACTTTTCTTGCATAGGATTGGCGCTACAAATCCGTGCACGCAATCCTACTTGTCTTGCACGAATCACATAGTGCATGTGTGACCACGAACTATTTCTTAAATCGTATAAGTATATTACTTAACTATATTTATCACGATGCTTGTGGATCGTGTGTGAAATCATGCATCATATCTCACGCGTTTTCATACAACTTGTTTTTCTCGCATTAATTATATATATCGTCACACTTGCACATGATCACCCCATCCACCGAGATTTCCTCTCCCCCTATTTCCTAACATCTAGATGGGAACTATGTTGAAGATGTCGAACCGCCACAGATCGATTAGCCTCGCCCGCCACAAACTTGCACCTTTCTACCGATGATTGTTCTTATTTCATGTACTTCTACTAATGTTGGACTCCGTTTATTCTCGCTACTCTTATCTCTCTTTGATCAGTAATTCAAGGGCGTAGGACCCTTTGACATTTTTAGATTTGGACATTGTGTACGTTACATTTTAGTTTTGGCCTCGTAAACTTATTCGTATTTATGTCGGATGTATTTGGATGTTGTTGGACCTTAAGATGTAATTCATACTTGTGCTTATTTTATTTCCGCTGCTTTAGACTCTGTTTCACTTGAGATTGTTGTATCATTTGTCTAGACTGTTGGGTTTATTTCTGTTTAAGTGGTTGATCGTCGTCGCGTCCCGTGTGGGGCGTGACAATTTTAGTGGTATCAGAGCTCGGCTAGTAAGATGGAAACTTACACCGAGCTGACCCGGATATAGGAACCCGATGGCCCGTGTTGGGTAGTACCGCGACTTGACTAATTAAGTGTGAAATTGATTTCAAATTGGTATAGAACCGTATTATTGATGTTTAGACTAAGTTAGAATTTATATTTGGAGATTCCATAGTCATACTTGTCTTGACTTAGTTGACTCTTGACCGACTTTCTTTATTCATTCTTTCCTTATTCCCTTCTTATCTTTCTTTTACCTTTGTCTAATCCGCCTTAGTTTTGTTTGACCAGATAGAGCCGCACCCCCTACCTGGTGGGACGTTTTGAGGCCCACGCCGAGCGGGACTACTTTCGAGCACTTAAGATTCATTGGCACCGGATTGCCTTCTCGGGCTACCTCGAGTTGTCGAGGAGCGCCACCATAACCAGGAATCGACACGGCTCCGGCAAGGAGCCAGGAAGAGAAGAACGATTTGACCGTCATTATCAAAGACCGCGACAACACCATTCATGCGCGCGGGAGGACCAGATTAAGATTATCCAGGAGCATTTGGATAATATACGATAAAAGATGAAGCGGCGAGTGATGGACGCCAAAAGTGGGAGATGGACGCCCACATGTCTCGGGATACTATTGACCGCTTAGAGAGACCCTCATCAAACAAATGACCGTGATCGAGATCTTACATGCCTTAGCCTTAGAGATCTTGCCTTGAGGTCGCTTTAGCAAAATACGCCGCTATTTCCATCGCCCGAGGCGGAGCCCGAGGCAGATAACGAAGAGGATCCCGAGGAGGATCCAGTTGAGGTCGGGGAGCCTAAGGCGCTTGAGGCTGCCCGACTTGATGATGCTCAGGGACTTGAGCAAATGGCCGATCTTGTCGCTGGCTCGATGCCGAGGTGCCACCTCGGCCGATCAGTTCCGATTGTTGATGTAGCCGCTAGTGATGATTACAATGACCTCACCGAGTAGTTAGCTTATTTGTTAGATTGTACTCATGTTATTGTAGACGCATATTTCCATCCCGTTGTATTTTACTTTGTTTTGATTCATTTGTATCCTCGATTTCGATGTATCTTCGATTCAGACATCGTTGTATGAACTTCTTGGGTGTATTCAAAGTTTCACATTAATGGATATGCCTTTTCTACTTATTTGGTGTCTTGCGTATTGTTGATACTTTCCCTATGATATAACTTGTTATACGCGAATATTAATTGGATTCATTTACTCATGGATTGCAACTAACACTTCAAGATACGTAATGGTCGAACATCGTGGACGCGGAGACCTCGCCGAGTTCCCCAAAGGAATGATGACGTACCCGTGGAACGGGTACCCTCCCGAATTACCACCGCCTCCTCCACCACCGCAGGAGATAACTTGACCGCACAAGCCCTACAAAGAAATCTTGGTTTTCATGAGGCAACAAGCGAGCCTCAACAAAGATGTTCCCATACCGGCCCGAGAGGCGAACGATCGTACATTGGAGCGATTCCTATGGTTCGACCCACCGGCTTTCTTAGGAGAGCCGATGACCTAAAGCGCAGAGAATGGATTGAGAAACGGAGAATATCTTTAATGCTCTCCAATATTCGATGAGCGTAAAGTCACACTTGCCGTATTTCATCCGAATCGGCCGCTAGATATTGGTGGAAAGCGATTGAGAGAAAGTGGGAACAGGACCGAGTAGCGAACATAGAAACTTTCCCCGCCGAATTCAATGAACAAGACATTCCACAAGTTGTGAAAGAGGCATGCCGGGATGAATTCCATAAGTTGAGGCGGGGGGAACATGTCTCAGTAGCCCAAGATGAGTCCGAATTTCATCGGTTGTCCAAATACGCTCTGGGGGACAATCAAGATCTGAGAAGAGGACAAACGTACAAGTTCACACGGGGACTAAAGCCGAACTTCAAAAACAACTTTTGATCGTTGAAATGACAACCTACTCGGCCACTGTAAAGGTAGCTCTCCGCATCGTCCGCAGTCGGGATTGAACCGTATTGGGATTCAAAGAGAGTAGGCCATCAAACAGATCTCAAGAGGATACAGGGGACAGCCATCTCTAAGCGCACCGCTAAGTTTCGAAGGACCAGATTCATAAGACGGATAAAGGGAAATGACTGCACAGGGGAAAGCGGGTCAGTGTGCGCGCATTGCCGGAAAACCGGCATACCGCCAATGAATGTTGGCGTAAACATCGAAGGTGTTTGCGCTTTGTAGTAATCAAGATCACCGGTGATGATTTCCCGTCTTAAGACCGAACCAAACAGATGCGACGGCCCGCAGGCTGAACGAATGGCCAGGGTGTCGGGCGAGATGCCCGCCGAGCATTTGCACTAGCCGGACATGAGGCTCCGAGGCAACAGGCGTGGTGGAAGGTACGCTTCTAGTATCTAACCACTACGCTAAAATACTATTTGACCCTAGATCATCGCATTCATTTGTCGCACCGCATTTTGTACACAAGTCGCATGCATGCATGGAACATATGCCTATATGTCTAGAAGTGTCAACTCCTATGGGTGCAAGCCGGATAATGAGATATTATCTATAATGCATGCGAAGTTAAGATTGATGAGATAAATTTTCCTGCCCGATTTGATATTATTACCTATATCCGAATACGACGTGATATTGGGAATGAACTGGTTGTCTGCACACCATACACAAATGGACTGCCATCGCAAGTCCATTAAGCTATGTGAACCCGAAAAGCCCGAAGTGGAAATTTCGGGAAGGGCACGAGTTAAGATTGCCCCAATCATTTCAGCAATGAAAGCAAGGAAGGCGATCACTAGAGGGGCACAAGGGTACTTTGCGTTTGTAATTAACAAACCCAAGGTTGAGACATAAATTAACCAAGTACCTATAGTATCGGAATACACAGATGTATTTCCACAAGAAATCACCACTGTCCCTCCAGATAGGGAAGTCGAGTTCACCATCGAGGTATTACCAGTAACCGCCCCACTTGTCAGAACACAGTATAGAATGGCTCCTCTTGAGTTGCAAGAGTTGAAGACTCAATTGCAAAAGCTGATGGATGTGGGATTTATCCGACCAAGTACATCTCCATGGGGAGCACCGGTGTTGTTAGTCAAGAAGAAGGATGGCACACTAAGACTGTGTATAGATTATCGCGGTCTTAATAGTATGACCATCAAGAACAAATATCCCCTTCCGAGGATAGACGAACTATTTGATCAAATTCAAGGAGCGACGGTGTACTCGAAGTTTGATTTACAACAAGGATATTACCAACTGAAGATCCGCGAAAAAGACATTTCCAAAACTGCATTTCAAACCAGATATGGACACTACGAATTTGTAGTGATGCCTTTCGCCTTTGACGAATACACCAAAGAACATTTATGGATCTCGATGCATCGAGTCTTTCAACCCTATTTGGATCGATTAAGTAGTGATATTCATTGATGACATACTCGTATACTCTAAGTCTAGAGAAGAGCATGAACGTCATCTGAAAATTGTTTTGGAGACACTACGAGAGCATAAGATGTATGCCAAATTCAGCAAGTGTGAATTTTGGCTTAGTGAAGTCGCATTCTTGGGACACATAAGATCCTAAAATGGGATCACGGAGATCATTAGAAGGTACAGAGACAAAGGGTTAAATGGAAACAACTCGAGTCTATAACGGAGATCGGGAGTTTCTTAGGACTAGCCGATATTATCGAAGATTTATCAAAGATTTATCAAAGATTTCTCCAAGATAGTTTAGGACCACTCACTTGACTAACCCGAATCAAGTCAAGTTTGAGTGGAATGACAAGTGCGAGGCTAGTTTCCAAGAGTCAAGAAACGACTTACTACGACTCGATCTTAGCCTTTCCAAGGAAACAAAAACTTTGTCGTCTCAAATGATGCATCAAAGGAAGGACTAGGAGCAAGACGTGCTCATGCGGGAAGGAAAGGCCATCGCTTATGCATCACGAAAGCTCAAAAGGCGTATGAGGCCAATTACCCAACGCATGACTTGGAATTGGCGGCGATAGTGTTCGCGTTAAAGAAATGGAGGCACTATCTCTACGGAGCAACATTCACGGTTTTCACAGATCACAAGAGCTTGAAGTATCTATTCTCTCAGAAAGACCTCAATCTGAGGCAACGGAGATGGATGGAGTTATATTAAATTTATAGGATATAAAATAATCGAAAGATTGAAATCATAATATTAAAAAATAATAAATTAGAAACTAAATCTTATAATGTTATATATAGAAAATTAAGTAAAATTCATATTAACACATATAGTTAAAATTTAAAAATGTAATGTTTTTGTCGCGACAAACTTGTTTTGGTTCTTGTTCGCTTTTTTTCATGTTAATATCATTCTTTTATAATGTTATATATAGAAACAAATTATTCTACTTTTTACAAAATCAATATTATGAAAAACTTGAAAACAAGAATCAGAAATGGAAAGTCACTGTATCTATATGAAATTGTAAACAAATAAATAAATAAACTAAACTTATTTAACATGAAATAGTTTGATACTTATGTCAAAGATTAATATTTCTTAAATTACATGTTAATTTAGGTACTAATATAATAATCAAAATATTCAAAATAATATTTATATATCATATTTATTGTGTTAAACTATATATAATAATAAATTGGAGTGAAGTGACCATGTTTAGTGCCAACTAATATGAATTATTCCGGGCATAAGGAGGCGAAAGAGAATAGTAAAGGGGATTTTTAACACTTGATATCTAAATTTTTGGCAACTATATTTTCTTATTTGATCAAAACTTCAATCAAAATTTTAAATAAAGATTAAAGTACTATATACCATTTTCTCAATAATGTCACTAAAAATGGATTGATAATTATATTTTACAATAAATAATATGATTTTGTAAATGAGATTAAATGAAATCAATTTTAAATTTACAGTCTCTTCAAAAATATAGATTAGTTTCGAATATTAAGAATAATTACAATTTTCATAACTATATGGTGACAAAATTTACAACTATGTAAATATTAATATAACTAAAATAGTCAAATTCAATTGCAAGTACAAACTCTAAGTCCTGCTCAAACAAATATAGATTAGTTTCATGCTGCTCAAACAAACTATATGGATTGATAATTATATTTTACAACAAATAATATGATTTTATAAACAATATTAAATGAGATCAATTTTAAATTACAAATCTGTTCAAACAAATATAGATTAGTTTCAGATATTAAGAATATTTGCAATTTCCGTAACTATAAGTCTCACAAAATTTACAACTATGTAAATTTTAATATAACCAAAATAGCCTAATTCAATTGCAAGTACAAACTTTAATAGTATAACGTATCTTTCTAAAACTTTATGAAATTTAAAAAATTATATTAGTTTTTAGTTTATTATGTATAACTTTTAAAAACATAAGTGAATGCAAAAGAAATTCAAACACAAAAGTTAATTAGTATTATATTTAATTATTGAAGATTGACACGTAAAAATTGTTAACTTATTTTTGCTTTCATAAGACTCTTTTGGTTTTATTATTTATTAAATAAAGATATTTGGTGTGCAATTTAATAGAGTTTCAAAACTCAGATTTCGACTTATCACTTTTTCATAGTTTTATTGAATACCGACTCTCGATGAAAATAATGGATTAATATTTTCATATATTAGGTTAATGTTTATTATTTTTAAGACACTCGAAATAGGAGGACTACAAACTTTAAGTTTATGGGTTAATGGTAAAATATTGACTTTGCAATACTAGAATTAAAATAATATATGATTTGTTTTTAAATATATATTATATTGTAATTTTTTTACATTTCTTTAATCGAAGAACCGAGATAGAATAAAAGAAGTAAGCACGTGAAGTATAAGAATTTGACTAACCTTTATTTTATTTTATTTTAATTGAATAACAATAACAAATAAAATGATGATATTATGATGGATTTTGATATAATATTTAATTAATTATTTTTTTATTAATGCGATAATTTGCATGTGATTTACTAATCATTAGCTTATAATTTACAAGTTAAATTATTTGTCCGATTATGTAAAATGCATCCAATGCTAAAAGAACTCGAAAATCATGTAAATAAAAGACTTCCATAACAATGAAATAAAAGATCAATGAATGTGATTGTAAGCTAATATAAAACTTATTCCATTGTTATACTAACTGTAAAAATTTTGTGGTATTGAGTTTTTTAAAATGATTATTTAACAATTCATATCGATCTATAATTAAAGTAAAGCAAAATATATATTACATATTGTGTAGTATTTAAATTTAATTAATATGTATTTTACTTTTTAATATTTTAAAATTAATCAATAAAATTATTAAATAATAAAATTATTTTAGTAAAATCAATGTGGATCACGTGCAACGCACGTGTTTATTACTAGTACTATAAAAAGTATGAATGTGAATTTTTTTGAATATGTAAATATAAGCTGTTAATGTTCATCTTAAAAGTAACATATTTATTGCTGTAGAGTTTCACTATTTTTACTAACAAGTGTCGTTTTTTGCTTTACAGATTTCGAGATGTTCTACTATCACTTTACATTATAAAAGTATCATATTTAAATTTAAAATTAAGTATCATGCTTTGACTGATTATTATCGCCTTTACAGTAAAAAGTATGATTCATGAAACAAAACTTAGTACATTACCTTCCTTAATGAGTAAATCGTTCCCATCTTCATTCTCCATTGCAGAAGTCGTCTGTATAATCAATATTTGTTGTTGAATATAGAAATAAGTAATGTTTTTGTACAACTTTTGTATCTATATAAATCGAACTGAGCTTCGAGAAGCGAAACTTTCGGAGAAAGGTCGAACTTGATGTTTGGAGTCGGGAGAAGGTCGAACTTGCAGAGAATGTTAAAGTTTTGAACAACTTTACGTCTTTGTTAACGGAATTACTGTGGAAATTGCAAAAATTGTAGATAAGTTCGCGATTTTGGAGCAGGGGAGGAAGATGCATGATTTGAACCAATCTTGGATTTGAGCCGGGAGAGTCAAGCCGCGTGCGACTTTGGGTCTTGGTCTGTTGGGCCCATCGGGTTAGGGGCTAGGCCCGGCTTTAATTTTTTATTTTTTTAATCAAACGAATCCTTACCGAGATCCGGGCGGGTGGACGGGCGGTAGGATCCGTCTTATGGAATAGATCCGTAAGACGGTCCTACAAGAGACCTACTCATAATATAAAACACTTAGGTATATGAATGGATAAATCAACCATAACCAATCGCTATTTAGAGTAGGATTACATGTGGCATTAAGAAACTAGAAAAAGGATCGAAATGAATTCAAGGATTATTTATTCAATGCATTATTCTTTGAATATATCTCAAAAGTTGTGAAAACAATTACTATACGAGCATATAAATTGCAAACATTGCGAGAGAAGTTCGCGATTTTGGAGCGGGGGAGGAAGATGCATGATTTGAACCAATCTTGGATTTGAGGGGAAAGTCGGCCGAGTTCGACTTTGGGTCGGTCTGTTGGGCCCATCGGGTTAGGGGCCCACTTTAATTTTCTATTTTTTTAATCAAACGAATCCTTACCGATCCGGCGGGTGGGCGGGCGGTAGGATCCGTCTTACGGAATAGATCCGTAAGACGGTCCTACAAGAGACCTACTCATAATATAAAACACTTAGGTATACGAATGGATAAATCAACCATAACCAATCGCTATTTAGAGTAGATTACATGTGGCATTAAGAAACTAGAAAAAGGATCGAGAATGAATTCAAGGATTATTTATTCAATGCATTATTCTTTGAATAGATCTCAAAAGTTGTGAAAACAATTACTATACAGGCATATAAATTGCAAAAATTGTAGAGAAGTTCGCGATTTTGGAGCAGGGGGAGGAAGATGCATGATTTTAACCAATCTTGGATTTGAGCCGAGAGTCAAGCCGCGTGCGACTTTGGGTCGGTCTATTGGGCCCATCGGGTTAGGGGCTAGGGCAGCTTTAATTTTCTATTTTTTTAATCAAACGAATCCTTACCAGATCCAGGCGGGTGGGCGGGCGGTAGGATCCGTCTTACGGAATTGGATCCGCAAGACCGTCCTATACGAGGCCTACTCATAATATAAAACACTTAGGTATATGAATGGATAAATCAACCATAACCAATCGCTATTTAGAGTAGGATTACATGTGGCATTAAGAAACTAAAAAAAGGATCGGAATGAATTCAAGGATTATTTATTCAATGCATTATTTTTTGAATAGATCTCAAAAGTTGTGAAAACAATTACTATACAGGCATATAAATCTCTGAAATTCCTAATTTTCCAAAAAACATGATGCAAAAATCATTTGATATCCAAAAATTGGTAGTTATATATTATTTATTAATCCAAATGTTAAAAAATTAAAAAATAATAATACTAGAGCCAGGTTTCGATCCTGGGCATCTGTGAGTTATGGGGTTATGGGCCCACCACAATTCCACTGCAACACTTTAATTAAGTTATGTATTTTCAAATAAATATTAAAGTGTTTTGGGCGAACTTGAAGTTGTGAACTAGAATAGATGATAAGGGCCGTTGGTTTTGAGCGTATCTGAACTGTAAGTGTGAAATAATCAAAGCAATGGCGTCAACAGTTCCATCTACTCTCCAACCGAAATTCTCCCTTAAACCAAATCCTTCTACTTCAATTAGGCCTCCTGTTACAATTCTCCCGAAGCTGAATTCTGAGTTCCTGGGTTCCATTAGGAATATTGGAGGGTGCAGAAGCACGAGGAAACTGGGACCAAGCTGTGGTTCAAGAACTACTTGTTGGTTCAGGTTTGGCAAGAATGGTGTCGATGCTGAAGGTGCTGGCATTTATGGAAGCCAGGCCCGAGATGATTTCGACCGCGACGATGTTGAACAGGTTTTCTATCAACTCACTCCTTCCAATATTCCTTTCTGCTGCTGTAAATTGTAAAATCTAACATCTATGTGTTATTGTGTTGTTCTTTTGTAAATTTTAAACATTGTGCTGTCGTTTTAACGATTACCTAATATGTTTTTGGATTAATGTGGATAAGACTGTGGCTAAGTCTATATAAGCTTGGTTAGGTGAAAAACTAAATGTAGAAATGTTATGTATACAAACTAAAAAACTGCTGGAATCCAGCTAAAGTAAATCATGGAGGCAACTAAGAGGGGTGTTTGACTGAGCTTATTTAGAAGATCTTATAAGCACATACATCTTATATGATGTTTTTAGTACTTATAAGATGTTTTTAGAACTTATAAGATGCTAGATCTTATTTTGAAAATAAGATGTTGAAATGCTTTTATAAAATAAGATGAAAGTGCTTATAAAATGTTAGTAATGACAGTTTTGTAAATAAATTTGTCAAATCAAAGTTAAAGGAAGTTTGTTAAAATAAGATCTTATTTAGAAAATATGATGAGATTCTCCACTTTTTTTTAAATATAATTTATAAGCTCCTAACATCTTATTTTGGGAGCTTATAAGATATTTTGAAAAAAAATTGACCAATCACTTTTAAAGAGCTTATAAACTCTCATATATATGTTATAAGATGTTTTGAAGAGCCAACACCCTCTTATTGTTTCTGAATTCTGAACCATTTTAGGTAGTTTTTGCCATCCACTGAGTTAAAAATAAAATGTAGGGAGCATTCTTAACAAGTTATTCATGAATTTGATATGAATGGGTTTTGTGAACAGTACTTCAATTATATGGGCATGCTGGCAGTGGAGGGTTCTTATGATAAGATGGAGGCTCTTTTGGAGCAGAATATACACCCAGTTGATATCTTGCTCTTGATGGCTGCTTCGGAGGGTGATAAGCCCAAAATTGAAGAGTTACTCAGAGCTGGAGCTGATTACACCGTCAAGGATGGACAAGGTCGGACTGCCTTGGATAGGGCAGCCACTGATGAAATCAAGGATTTTATTCTCGGTTTTTCAGTTCAAAAGCATAACTCTTTAAGTAAATCTCAAGTTTTGCAATTGTAACTTCCCCCAGATTTCTTCTTATTATAAGTTTGCTGCTATGTCTGAAGCAGATGTTTGCATACATTTATCTTGACATTTTTATAGTGGCTTTTTAGTTTGCAAGCTCACACATTCATGTCGGTCTATTATACACAAGCTGAAGATGTTGTAATTATTAATTATCTGGAGGGATAATTACAAAACTACCCCTCAAATTTCATCTAATTACAAAATACTCTGATTATCTTTCAAAATTACGATTTGTATTTACTTAACAAATACCCGTCTTGAAGGTGCCATTTTGTAAGCTAAAAACAAATTTCAGGGGTTTACAAGTAATTTTAAAAAGTAATTGGATTTTTTTTATGTATTAGGCTAAACCCGGGGTAGTTTTCGTAATCAAGCCTTGTCTGGATATATACATAATGAAATTAAATCCCGGACAAGTATCCAAGAACATACATATGAACTCAGGTTCAAAGTGAATGCTCCAGTGATATGACTTCCAACAGTCTGCGTTTATGCTTGGCAAAATTGATGAACTAAATGAGAGAATGAGAGATTTTCTCAGTGAATGCTAAGATTATGCAACAGCAGAAAATCACTTGTGAATACATATGAGAGCAAAGAGAAACATCACCATTAACAATATATAAGTAAATCACATACAGAAGCTTTGCTTAATAAGACACTGCTTGAATTAAGTTCAATCACTGCTTGAAATAAAGCTCAACAAGCTTCTTCAGAGTATCAAAAACACTGGTAAATGGATTAAGCTGAAGAGGTTTTTTTAGTTCAAGATCGGGAAATTGGTTGGTGAGAGCTTGTTGCATCCCAGACATTGACATCATTGCCGCTAGCTGACTATTTGACATCACTTCACAGTCTTGTGGAGTATCTTTGATTTTGCTCGGATCGTACCCAAACATTGCTAAATAAGATTTGTACTTCTCAATGAATTCTGGTCCCGGATCAGGTGTCCTCGAGTATATCTGAAATGTTACCATTAGTATTTGGCAAGTAAAGGAAAAAAGAGAAGGATGAGCTCAGATAAATACTGAAATTATTGTTAAATTCCAACAAAAACTGATCCGAGAGGTTGACCGCCAATTCAGGAAATGTTGATAATCACAGGCAATGATTTCAAAATTAAGTTAAATGCAAGCTCAAGTCGAACCAGAACCAATGACTTCCAATACAAGTTGGTGGTCATCAACTAAGAATTGGAGGCCAAGTATCTAGCTTTCACTTCTGCTATGTAGTTGTACATCAACCACAGCAGAAGTTGTTGTGGATGTAGATCAATCGAGATATAACAGGATTTGGAAGATCTATATTACCCGAGGTCATCGTGATAACCATTTCAGGCGAGGTAGTTAAATTTAGCCAATATCTCAGTCACATTCGTGGACCAGAACTTGGACTGGACATCAAAGTCAAGATCATTATGTTAGGAAACAATGGTCACATTAGCCACACCATTTATGTCTTTTTTGAGATTCTGGGGTCCTGCGCATATGCATAATACAAAAGAGTATATGCTGTGTTCATGTGGCGGACGAGGAATTGAGACTGGGGGGGGACCTAATTTTGAAGACATATAGAAAGAATTTTTCCCAAAACTTTTTTTTTTTTTTGGGGAATGTAATTTTTCCTTAGTTTATACATAGTTATAGACTAAATAACATATAAATTAAAGAGAAAAAAATAAATTTTAGAAAATTTTGGGGCGGCAGTCCCCCACTTGCCCCCTCCCCTCTGGTTCCGCCACTGGCTGTTTTTCTTCTAAATAGTCAAATACTTGCAGTCCAATAGTCGATTTAAAGATGATTATATTCTGATGTTGCTAAAGAGAACATGAAAATTCTCTCATGACAAAAAAAAAAAAGTTCACAAATTAGCAACTTGGAAGTCAATCCTAGATTTTACATGAAAAAAATGAATGCTTAAAACAGATGCATACCTTCAAGTGATGGTATATTATCAGGTTATTACAACTTTGGAAGATAAAGGATCAGGTTGCTGGGATATTTGATATTCTTAAATTGACAAGATTGGAGACCCGTTATGTATTAGCTCCATTATGAACCATGGCAAATCAAGTAACAAAGAAGGCAAGTAAATGCATGCATATTAAAACAATACCCATAGGAGGCTCTCAGAAAACTGTAATATGTCAACGCAGAGCATGTATAAGGGTACCTGTACAAAACTTTGGTCCTTTGCTCCAGAAACAAGGGCATAATTGTCATAATCAGTTGCTATCACATCATAAGGTTCCTTGGGAATGAATGGCAAAGTAGGAAAACGAAGATAACACTTCTCCTTAATCATCTCCTGCCTCTCTAGGTCAGTTTCATTTTTATCCTTATCTTCCTCAGAAAGGCATTGAACCTTTCCCCTTATACCTGTGATATAACCAGAAGGTCCTCCGTGCACGCAAAAGGTATCAACCTGGATAGCAGGTGTTTCCATATCAAATGTATAAATGCCCTGCAATAATGTAAAATGAAATAATTCAAATCAGGTCACTGTTTCCTTTCAAAGAGTATAACCGAAAAAGAAGAGAACTGCCACAAATATTCCATCTTTCTTCCCCAATTTGTAGGTAACCTAACACATAATTCATCATTTTTCATCATTATGATCTGCCCTGCCCTTAATCTTTATAAGAGGCACTACAAAGCTTAGATATGCGAATATTCATCTTTGAGATCTCATCTTTATATACAAATTCTTCATCACAATAACCAGGAAAATACTGCCTTTAGGCGTATGAGCTAAAAGATAAAATATTCATTGCAAGGCTCTCTTTTTTTTATTAACTTCTCTGGTTACCTGAGTGCAGTGGCAATCCTCTTGACCTTGCCCAGCAAACCCACGTTTAAGGGAAGCTACTTCAAACCATCTTCCGGCATACCTGGCTGGATCAAAGTTCTTCACTGTCATGGCTCTCATCATCATCAGCATTCCATTTCCATCATCATTGTCCAAAGGAAGAGTCAGCTTGTTGTCCGTAGCACTTGCAAGCTGGCATATATTACATTGAGAAAGATTTGTTGCAGTAGCCTGCCCCATAGAACAAAGTTAAGTTTGAACAGGTGTAGCTTAAGTTTGATGATCTTTTCTCATTTGCTCAATTGAAATAAGATCAAAATATGAAAACATTAGTTTGATTCAGCTTCCCTCAGCACTTCCACAAACATTCTAGACAGACCAGTCGTCACAGTAGAATATCCTTTAATATATAACTCAATAAATCAGAAAAATAGATGTAGGCTTGGAGCCCCTACTACGTAACAAGGATGATGATAGACTAGAACTAAGAATATAATACATCATTTCTCTCTTATAAACCTGAGAAAAACATGACTGGAAATTTGTTGAAATTCATCATTAAGTTTGAGGAACAGGGTTTATTATTTCCTCCAACCATAACAGTGTTCAGATTGTGTCCCAGCTGAGTGGCATAATATAACCCAATGAAGACACAAGTTTTGCTTAGTGGAAGTAGAGGCATGTCTTATTAATGAAGCTCGATATACAAAATGAAGCACTAACCAGGTTCGTCTGAGATAGCAATATTACTGATGCTGCAAGACCTGATATTGCTTGTTTAACACCAAACTTAATGGATAAAGGGTGTTCAGCACAGCTGTTCGACACATCTCTGCTGGGCATTCCCCTACAGATGAGCCAAGAGCCAGATAGCACAATGCATGGATTCCAAATGCAATTTTAGATAAAGATTTGTAATAAATACAAGGATGAAGATAAAATATTGAAATAGGTGCCCTCCAAATAAATCAAACTTAATTGAAAGATAATGCATATTATTTGCTAACTTCTGCATTTATTATGAGATAGGATGTCGAGGATTTTGATTTTCTCATATTGCTTTTGGATATGAAAATATGGGAAACCCAACACAAATTGAAGTTCCACCAACTGTAGTACAATTATAAGCTTGTAAACAACTTCAGAAACCACAAACCAGAAACCTTATAAGTTATCACCAACTCGTATAGTGGCACAATTGTTATCAAGTTTGGTAAGATAAGTAGTAGTAGGGTACACTAAAACACAATGAAGCATTTTAGTTACATTTCACACAGAAAACCATTCAGTTTAACATATCCAGACGAATACAACTATCAGCCTCAATTATTGACAATAACATTTGGTATTATCCAGCAACCAAAAGAGCCAGAAATTTGACAATATTAGCTTAAGAAATCTCAAGGACAACTCAAATTGCTTCACGAAAACATCAACATTGCTTTTGGGAGCTTGAAATTGAAAATAGAATTCGTCCAAAGAATTACTGTTAATTCGAATCGCATAATTCCCAAATCCAAGTAACATCTTCTGTAAGGGAAACTGACAGAAAATTGAAAAAGTACAAGTACTCAATTAATGAAATAAAGGCGTAGAGTTAATGACAACTGATCATAGGCCAAGCAAATTTTTAGGGAATAAAAAGAAAAAAAAAAAAAAAAAAAAAGTAGAATTTTGAAAGAGGTGTGAATATGGTACCTGGGCAGGCGAGGATTATGCGATCTAAGTATTACAGGTGGTGATTGTGCTGCCACAAGATTACTACATTGATACACCATTTTCAGAGAACGGCCTAAATTTGCAGTATGAATATTTGTTTGTTCAGAGATGGACTGATGAAGTGACGTCGGTTAAAGAGAAGGGACTATACAAGCGGTTAACTGCGATTAGATATAGAAGAAATTCCATTTTTGTTTCGCCGGAGAATCTTTTAAACCAAATATATAATTATTTATTAAAATTTTTAGAAAATATACTATTCTCTCACTTTTATTTTTTCTCATTTTTCTCTTATCAATCACATCTACACATTTTTCACAAAAATAACTAATCATTATTACACATTCTCTTACAAATTTTACTACTCACTCACACATTTATAACTACGAATCATTATATTACTATTTTTTAATAAAATCAATTTTCATCATTACATTTTAATTTCACATCCAATCACACTCTCAAAATTCATATTTTTTCTTCCAAAATATTTTTTTACCACTATTCTCTAGCAAAAGAATTTTTTTTTTAAATGAAAGCATATCCAATCGCACCCTAAGCACTTTCCACTTCCGCCTTGTTTTTAATTTACCCGCTACCAACCACCTTTAATCCTTCCTGTTGAAATCAAAGAATCCACAAATATTGAGAGAGAAAATAAAAACTTGTATTCTGATAATGCAAAATTAAAAGTGAATTACAAAATAGGAAACCAAATTAGAACCAAAAAACAATTGAAAACGAACCAAATTGGAACAAACAAAAACAATTGCCAAAAATTAAAAATTTAGCTTTTGATACCATATTGAAATCAATCCATAAACATTGAGGAGAAAATAAAGACTTGTATTCTTATAATGCAAAACCAAAAGTCAATTACTAAATAAGATAAAGAGAGACTTATATAGGCGATTAGAAAATCTAACCCTAAAAGGACTCGAAATCTTACCCATAAAAGGACAAAGGCTAAATAAGGAATCCACATAATATTATATTTTAACACTTCCTTATACGACGTCGTCTGTAGGCCCTTTCCTGCACTCTATCTTTTTCTCTCTGTGTAATTGAGAATCAGATTTCCTGTTCTATTTCCTGTTCCACTTCTTGTTCTACTCCATTGAGTGTTTGTCACTTGTATTTACATTTAAGAAATCAACAACCATGATTATTTTATTAACAAACCCCACTTTCTTTGGAAGCATTAATCATTTTCTTTTTTTTTTCTAAAGGAAACTTGTAATATATTATTAATGAGATAAATCATTCACAACAAGTTCCTCCAACCAACTTGGAAAAATTTCAAACTCCCACACAAAGTGAGATGGTCAAGAAATTGAAAATGAAGCTACTGAATGTGCTAATGTTGAAATTGGTTTATAGAAATTATGTTTTGACCAAATTTTGACCAATTATTTAAATGTGTTTATTTGTATATTATAGGAAATAAATGAGATAAACGTAATCTACACCGCGGGTAGATGAGTTTAGTATTTTTTATTTCTCAAAACCAATATCGGGCGAATGAGAAAATTAATGCTTAAAGTAAGCCACTTAAATGCTTTTTGTATATGGAAATATAAAAGGGTGAGAATGTACACTACAATAAATTAGAGAAAACATTGTTAGTCCAAGTGGCTACGATAATCTAGAGGGGGTGAATAGATTATCTAGGTTTTTCAGATTTTGCCCTCTTTTTCGAATAATCAACCAAAGACGAGAATGTAAATGCGAAATAAAACAACACTCGTCGATTTAAAGAGGTTCAACCCACCTAGGGCCTAATCCTCTACCACCCCAAGATTCCTGGATGGATTTCAAAAAGAAAGAAAAGATTTTATTAATTTACCAAAAATTAATACAACACCTCGAGGATTACCACAACCCTCCTTCACCACTTTGAGGATTACCACAATCCTCTTACACCACCTTGAGGATTACCACAACCCTCTTACAACACCTCGAGGATTACCACAACCCTCTTACAACACCTTTGAAGATTACCACAACCTTCAAACACCTATCACCTAGATCACCCAAGTGTATTCTTACCACAAGAATACTCACAAGGATGTCTTGTGTTGAATGATGACCAAAATCAAGATTACAACTCAATAATGATTGATACAATATGAGTACAAGTGTAATCAAGAATTGAGAGCCTAGACCTCAAATTTGTGCAAGTGAAAGTGCTTAGTAGCTAATACAACAAGATATATGAAAGTGTTTGCTTTGTATGCTCTTTGCTTGTATATTGTGTTGTATCTTGTTGCTTGAATGAAGCCTCTATTTATAGGAGAGGTCTTGGTTTTGATTTCCGACATTGGCTCCTCCTTGGGGAGTGATTTGCTGCAAAAGAAACCATTTAAAAACATCAATATAGTCAGTAGAAATCAATCCCACAAAATAGGGAAAAGTCATTCAAAATGCAACGGATAGTTTGTCACAAACATGGGTTCGACCGTCGCACAGAGATAAGATTGAAATTGAATTCTGCGAATTTTTACACAGGGGACCGGTCGAAGGGGGGCGAACGGCCGCTCTCACCGGACTGCCGCCCTTGACGTTTTTACGAAACAGAGAAGTCGAACAAAAATCCAACTTGCAGTGCAATTCGCTCACTCGGCCGACCCGACCACACCGGCCGCCCACCTGGTCGACCGGTCCGCCCGCCCATTTTTTTCTTACGTCCCATTTTCTCTGTTTCAAAACTCAACTCAGTACGGGTTGCCCTATGGGCGACGGCCGAGTTCGAAACAAACAAAAGTGTTGTCCAATTTTAAATCGAAAATAAACCCAAGAAATACTCCGAAAAATAGTAAAAACTTTTTAGATCAATCGGAGGTATTGGGACAACATTTAGAGACATTGTTTTGGTATAAAAACACATTTTAATAAAATCATCAAAATCATGATAAAAATATTTATCTAACAAACTCCCCTTTTTGATGATTACAAACCAAAACAATTTACAAGAGGACGATTTTGAAAACAAAACAATTTTCCTAAGGTTTAAGAGTAAACTATCCGTTTAAAAACATTTTACAAACGCTCCCCTATCAACAAGCACATTAAGAAGAAATATTGCATAAGCTAGAAGCACAAGCAAAGCACAAGCTTTTACAAAATAAACAATAACTTCATGAGCTTAGAAGCTCCCCTGTCACAAATACTTAATGTCCATGCAAACAAGTCCATAAAGTCCATAAAACAATCATTGGACTAAGTTTTCTTCACAACTTATGGCCTTAAAAAGCCATAGCTTGTAGCTTCTATTATGAGCTTTTATTGGCTTTTTTTTGAGCTAACGAGCCAATTTCCTGTTTCTCCCCTTTGGAATCATCAAAAAGAATGTTAGGATGATAAAACATCATAGATATATCAAAGTGCGCCAAAGAGACGATTTATCAACCAATGAGCAATTATAGGCTTAAAAACCAAGGAAAATAGGAGAAATGCATCATGAAGAGTTCATACGCTGTTTTATTTCCCAAAACATGATCTCAATGAGTATAGAAGACTTTTGGAAGCGAGAGAATCATGTAGAAGTTGAAATTTTCATTGAAATATTTCATCGAACACATTGTGGGCGTGAAAAATAAAAAGAGTTGTATATAGCCCTTGTAAATGATCCAAGCCAAAAAAATTTCATCACCAAATCATACCAATCATCATACAATACAAAGATAACAACTAAGCTCATCATGATCATAAAAAATTTCATCAAGTAATATACAAGAAAGGCCATAAACTCAAGGGTTCAACCCAATTGAGCAAAGTAAGGAAAATTCTTACCATTTGATCGGAAAGGATGAGCAATGATGATGATAAACATGCTATATACGGTCCAAGATATAAATGGAATGCATAAAAATCAATTTTGAGTGACAATAGTGTGCATTTGGCAAAAGGGACGAAAAATTGGCCAAAATGAGTGAAAAGACTAATGTCAAGATGTAACGTTTTTAAACCAAAAATGACTTAGGCACTTGAGGGCGACCGCCGACGTTGAGGGCGACCGTTGCCCTCAACCTCTTCACCACTGTTTTGCAAATTTTCCAAAATCCGAATTTTCAACCGAAAATCCGATTTTTCGCCCCCTAAGTTTTAAAACGTGCAAAATACAAACGTGAATTTTATTCAATATGCATTATGCCTAACCGAGCTCGATCGACGCAAAAAGTCTCGGAAGTTAGCGGTTTTGTGAAAATATCCGCTAATTGATCTTGAGATGGTACAAAAGATATCTCAATTTTTCGTTTTGAGACACAATCCCTTAGAAAATGATGTCGAATCTCAATATGTTTAGTACGGTTATGATGAACCGGGTTTTGAGCAATATTTATAGCGGATACATTATCACAAAAGATAGGTACGTTTTCAAAAGAGCATTTGTAATCCGCTAAGGTTTGTTTCATCCAAAGAAGTTGAGTACAACAAAATGCGGCGAAATATATTCGCCGGCCGTTGAAAGAGAAACACGCTTTTGCTTCTTTGAAAACCACGAAACTAGGCAATCGCTTAAAATTGACATGATCCGGAAGTACTTTTCCGATCATCAATATTTCCCGCATAGTCCGAATCACTATAACCTTTAAGAGAAAAATTTTCATTCTTTGGATAAAATAAGCCATATTGAATGGTGCCTTTCAAATATCGAAAAATCCTTTTAACGGCACTCATATGAGATTCTTTGGGATTGCTTTGAAAACGAGCACATAGGCATACGGCATGAAGAATGTCCTATTTACTAGCGGTTAAATAAAGTAAACTACCAATCATACCGATACTTGGATTCATCAACCGACTTGCCTTTTTCATCTTTGTCAATTTTGACATTGGTTGCCATAGAGTCGAGACGGTTCTTCCTTCTTCAATGCCGAACTTCTTCAAAAGTTCTTTTGTATACTTTGATTGCGAAATATAAATACCTTCTTGGCATTGCTTAATTTGAAGTCCAAGGAAGAAGTTTAGCTCCCCCATCATACTCATCTCGAATTCACCTTGCATTAACTTGGAGAATTTCTTGCACAAAGATTCATTAGTAGCACCAAAGATAATATCATCAACATAAATTTGCACAAGTAAACAATCTTGCCCTTTTTCAAAAACAAAGAGTGTAGTATCAACTTTACCTCTTGTAAAACCATTTTGCAAAAGAAAAGAGCTAAGTCTATCATACCATGCACGGGTGCTTGTTTTAAACCATACAAAGCCTTTTTAAGTTTATAAACATCATTAGGCCTAGAAAAATTTTCAAACCCGGAGGTTGTTTTACATAGACTTCTTCTTGAATAATACCATTTAAGAAAGCGGATTTAACATCCATTTGGTAAAGTTTGAAATTTTTGAAACAAGAATAGGCAAGTAAAATACGAATAGCTTCTAAACGTGCTACGGGTGCAAAAGTTTCATCATAGTCAATACCTTCTTCTTGACAATACCCTTGGGCTACTAACCTTGCCTTATTTCGAACAATGTTGCCTTGATCATCAAGTTTGTTCCGGAATACCCATTTAGTACCAATAATTGTTTGAGATGGAGGACAAGGTACTAATTCCCATACATCATTTCTTTCAAATTGATTCAACTCCTCTTGCATTTCCAAAAACCAATCTTCATCCTCAATAGCTTCCTTAGCATTTTTAGGCTCTTTTTGAGATATAAGAGCTTTCTCGGCAAAATTCCTTCGAGTCATTACTTTATCAAGAGGATCACCAATAATAAGATCTTTTGGGTGATCTCCCTTAAATTTCAATGCAACGGGAAGATCCGAGATATCACCTCTATCTTCTTGAGGACCATTTGAAGTGGACGGTTGATCATTTGATGTAGACGGTTGATTATCAATTTGAACAATTTGTTCAATAATATCTTCCTCATCACTTTCATCATTAGGAATTCTTTCAACTCCCGGCTTCATTGAATTTAACATGGATGGATTCTTCAACTACTTCACTAGTCTTATTGTAAACCCGATATGCTTTGCTTTTTGTTGAATATCCCATAAATATCCCTTCATCGGCCTTAGGATCAAGTTTGTCCAATTGATCCTTAGTATTCAAAATAAAGCACTTACATCCAAATATTTTGAAATAACTAATATTTGGAGTTCTTCCTTTCCAAAGCTCATATGGAGTTTTATTCATTTTAGACGAATATAAACTCGATTAATGACATGGCAAGCGGTACTTACGGCTTCGCCCAAAAATATTTTGGAAGAGAAAATTCATTGAGCATGGACCGACTCATTTCTTGTAACGTCCGATTCTTCCTTTCGGCTACACCATTTTGTTGAGGTGTCCTTGGAGCCGAAAAATTATGTGCATATCCCTTGGTTTCACAAAAGACTCTAAATTCACCGTCAAATTCTCCACCTCGATCGCTTCGAATAGACTTGATAGTATCTTCTTTTTCATTCTCAATAAGTCTACACAACTTAACAAACTCATTAACGGCATCGTTTTTATTGGTAAGAAAAAGAGCCCAAGTATATCTCGAAAAATCATCGACTATAACAAAGTGTAATGTTTTCCACTTAGACTAGCCGTACCAATATCCCCATACAAATCAAGGTGAAGCAATTGTAGGGGTTTGGTAGTGGAAATTTCATTTTTGGGCTTAAAACTACTCTTAACTAATTTGTTCTTTTGACAAGTGTCGCATAAGCCAAGATTTTCAAAATTCAATTTGGGTAGTCCTTTTACATGTTGGTTTTTGTAAATATTTTTCAAATTCTTGTATCCAACATGTCCGAGTCGCCTATGCCATAAACTTGTTAAATCATTATTGGCGACAAGACAAGAAACATTTTGACTAACCAAATCACTAGTACAAATTTTGTAAAGATTGCCTTTTCTATTTGCTTCACAAATAATATTACCATTTTTAAGAATAAGGCATTTTTCTTTATTAAAAGAAACGTCATAATTTGAATCACAAAGTTGGCTAACACTTATCAAATTAAACTTAAGCCCTTCTACTAAAAGAACATTACAAAGAGAGAAAGAAGAGTTACCAATTTCTCCATTTCCAAGAATTTTTCCTTTGCCATTGCCGAACATGACCATACCCTCTTCTTGGAGCTTGATGTTGGTAAAAGCTCTCTCCTCCCGGTCATATGGCGTGAACATCCGCTGTCCACGAGCCATTTCGAATCCTCCATGGTTGTTATAGCCCCTATTACCTCATTGTTTTCGCTGCCTATAGCCATGAGACCGTGTTCGGTTTCTCCTTCCTCATCGGTTGTTTCGAGTAGTTCATCCCATGTTTTGACTTCCGCATTTAGAGCCTTCTTTTTGTAAAAGGCTTCCTTTTCTTTTGCTCCTCTTCATCGAGCTTTGGGCAATCGGCAATGAAGTGCCCGGGTTTTCCGCATTTAAAGCAAGCATTATCTCTTGGTTTTCTTGCTTTATTTTTATTCACAAATTTTGCAAATTTTCGAACAAGTGCGGCCGTCTCCTCATCATCATCATCATTATCATAGTATGCATTATTAGAAGAGGAAGCAAGACCTTTAGGAATATTTTGCATACCCGATTGATTGATGGTTGGTTTGGTATTTTTCCTCTCCTTGAGATAGACTTCATAGATGAGGAGGTTCCCGATGAGCTCGTCAACTTGAGTGTCTCAAGATTTTGTGCTTCCGTGATTGCCGTCACCTTTTCGGACCATGAGCCGGAAGAGCATTCAATACCTTAGTCACTTTGTCTTCTTCGGAGATGACTTTACCGAGGGCCACAAGAGGATTGACAATGTTGTCAAGCCTTTCCACCATCTTGGAGATGCTTTCACCATCATCCATGTTAAAGTTTTCAAAGTCTTTAACAAGCATGGTCTTTCTAGCTTGCTTGACCTTCTTTGTCCCTTCATATATAGTCTCCAATTTTTCCCAAACCTCATGTGCCGACCTTATGCCTCGTATGCGATTGTACTCGGTGGCGGTAAGTGAGCAATGCAAAATATTTAAGGCCTTACCATTTAGAGAGAAAGCCTTCTTATCATTTTCATCGAACTCCTTGAAAGGTTTAGGAGTCGAGGTGCCATCCTCCATTTTTTTTGTTGGTTGATCAACTCCTTCAATAACCACATTCCATATGTCAAATCCGCACCCTTGTAGAAAGCACTCCATACGGTCTTTCCAAAATGCGTAGTTGTTGGCGTCGAACAATGGTGGCTTGTTGGTGGAGGCGCCGGTGAGATAAGCGTCATTCGTAGCCATGGATCTTTCCTCTTTACTCGGAACGAGCTAGCCAAAGAGTTTGGCTCGATACCACTTGTTAGTCCAAGTGGCTACGATAATCTAGAGGGGGTGAATAGATTATCTAGGTTTTTCAGATTTTGCCCTCTTTTCGAATAATCAACCAAAGACGAGAATGTAAATGCGGAAATAAAACAACACTCGTCGATTTAAAGAGGTTCAACCCACCTAGGGCCTAATCCTCTACCACCCCAAGATCTCCTGGATGGATTTCAAAAAGAAAGAAAAGATTTTATTAATTTACCAAAAATTAATACAACACCTTGAGGATTACCACAACCCTCCTTCACCACTTTGAGGATTACCACAATCCTCTTACACCACCTTGAGGATTACCACAACCCTCTTACAACACCTTGAGGATTACCACAACCCTCTTACAACACCTTTGAAGATTACCACAACCTTCAAACACCTATCACCTAGATCACCCAAGTGTATTCTTACCACAAGAATACTCACAAGGATGTCTTGTGTTGAATGATGACCAAAATCAAGATTACAACTCAATAATGATTGATACAATATGAGTACAAGTGTAATCAAGAATTGAGAGCCTAGACCTCAAATTTGTGCAAGTGAAAGTGCTTAGGCTAATACAACAAGATATATGAAAGTGTTTGCTTTGTATGCTCTTTGCTTGTATATTGTGTTGTATCTTGTTGCTTGAATGAAGCCTCTATTTATAGGAGAGGTCTTGGTTTTGATTTCCAGACATTGGCTCCTCCTTGGGGAGTGATTTGCTGCAAAAGAAACCATTTAAAAACATCAATATAGTCAAGTAGAAATCAATCCCACAAAATAGGGAAAAGTCATTCAAAATGCAACGGATAGTTTGCTGTCAAACATGGGGTTCGACCGGTCGCGCAGAGATAAGATTGAAATTGAATTCTGCGAATTTTTACACAGGGGGACCGGTCGAAGGGGGGTGCGACCGGTCGCCCTCAGCTGTGACCGGTTGCCCTTGACGTTTTTACGAAACAGAGAAGTCCGAACAAAAATCCAACTTGCGGTGCAGGTCGCTCATCGGCCGACCGGTCGACCACACCGGCCGCCCACCTGGTCGACCGTCGCCCGCCCATTTTTTTTTCTTACGTCCCATTTTCTCGTTTCAAAACTCAACTCAGTGCGGGTTGCCCTATAGGGCGGCCGGTCGAGCTGAAACAAAAGTGTTGTCCAATTTTAAATCGAAAATAAACCCCAAGAAATACTCCAGAAAAATAGTAAAAACTTTTTTAGATCAATCGGAGGTATTGGGACAACATTTAGAGACATTGTTTTGGTATAAAAACACATTTTAATAAAATCATCAAAATCATGATAAAAATATTTATCTAACAAACATGACGATAAAATTCGTCATATAAATATTCATTTTCGTCACTAAAGTTATTAGGTGACGAAATTTGAACGTCATAATGATCGTCACTGTAGCCCCGTGGTAAAAGGTATATATGACATTTTTTCATTTTGTCACTAAATATTTATCATTTGATGACGCTAATGACTGGTGTCATCATTTATATATTTTTTGTGACGCCTAACTCGTCACTTCAGTGATCAATTTTTGGTCATTTAAATTGTTATTTTGTCACCAAAAGGTAACATTTTAAATGACGAACGCATACTTTGTCATGCAAACATTAGATTTTGGTGACGAAAATGATTATATTACCAAATTAATCAAATTTTAATGACACATTCTGTGTCACAATTGCATTAACTAATTCGTCATATGTTATAAAATTTGTCATAAAAGAGATGCTTTTATAGTTACAAAAATATTGGTCGTCATTTAATGAGTATATATATAATGACAAAACAATGTGTGTGAAGACCCAACCCTTTTTAATTACTCGAGCTTTTTAAATTAATATTCATAAATAATGTTGCATCAAATATCTAGTTTACATTTTAAATGTGCGATTTACTCGCTTTATGCATTTTATATATTTTGAGCATCTGAGAACCGATTGCGCCCCTAACTATGGTAATGGATATGAATGGACATCACGATAATATATTATGGATATTATTATGGAGTTTCGACTTAAAATTTAGGATTGAGATTTTTGTACCGATAATTTCGGAGATTTTGATTAAAGTGCTTATTTATATTTTGGGAATTCGAGAATAAATTTCTACCTCACATTTTTTATAATTTAGTGACCATCTATTTTTTGAAAATCGAATTTTAATTAACTCTCGGGATATTTAAAAATAATAATAGCTTACTTTAGGATTTTTAAAAAATACTAATTTTTATTAATAATTTTTAAAAGAGAATTTTTCCATCACAACTCTCTTATTTTTTATAAAATCTCCTAGCACTCTCCCAACACCCTCACACTCTCATACTTCGACAAAAATCCTCCATTGTTGAAGAAAGCTTCAAAGGTAACATTTTCTTCATCTTTTCTTTAATTCTTGTCTTTTCTTGAAATCTTTTAGGAGGATGATCCTATGGAATTATCAACCATAGAAATGAACTTTGAGGATGAAAATATGAAGATTAGAACCCCCATTTTAAGTATTATTTTCGGCCATCATGATATTTTTGAACAAATAATTTTTGTTTCAGTTTTTGTTTAAAGATTGTATTATATCTAACTAGTAGGAGCATGATTATGTATTTTTAATATTATTTTGAAAATAAAAAATTCACCCTTAATGAACCTATAGTGGACGGCCAAGGAGCAAGAATTTTAGGATGATGTTTTGTTAGTTTTAAGCATGATTAATTATAGTTTGATAGTTTAATGTGATGATTCTAGACTTTGTTTTTGATTTTGAGTTTTATTTAATTTATGTGATTTAAGTTTGATATTAATGGTTTAAGATGATGTTTATAAGTTGTATAAGTGATTGTTGGTGAAAAATTTAAGTTAGAAGATGAACTTGAATAATTAGTGATTTTTGGTCTCATTAATCCACCATTTTTAAAAATAGAAGCTTAATGCCTTGAGGATGATTTTTGATGAACTTAATCAGTTGTAAAAGTGATTTTGATATTTAATAGTGATTAAAATTTAGTGCTTAGAGTTAGAGAGTCCGAAAAATCGAATAGAGCTCGAAAAACGGCGAAATACGCCCCGCCGAGGCCGACCATCGCCCACCGAAGGTGGCGGCGGCAGCGCCGGCTGAGGGTGGCCGGAGGTGGCTATGGTGGTGATGAATAGGGGCTGAAAAGGGTGATAGGATGATAGGTTGGTAGGGTGAGTATAGGTGTAGGTATAGGTACGTAAGAAAAAGTGACCGATTGGACATAAAGGATGATGTGATGTGACATGTGCTTGTGGCATGCAAAACAATGTTACTTTTCGAAAAGTTGATGTTAAATGTTAGGTTAGTAGGCTCGGGTTACAAGACAAAAAGATAGCAAAGTGACGTAAAGTGATTTTTCAGGAAATGTGAGATTTTGGAAATATTTTCTTTAAGAATGACGAGACTAAGATATTTTTGAGATTTGTCGAGTTGACGTGTTATTTTCAAATAAGTCGATATTTTAAAGTCGAGCTATGATTTTATAAATTAAGGGTTCGATTAATCGAGAATTTTATCTAAAATGGGTTGTTAGTCGATTAATTATTTTTAAGTGATTAATTAAGGATTAATTGAATTTAATTAGTCATACTTTGAATTTATGTTGACTTTAACTTTTATGTTGACTTTTGACTTTGACCATTGACTTTGACTTTGATCTTGGTCAATTATTGTTTTTAAAGCTCTTTAAAAGAGTACCGAATACATGATTATTGGATACTTGACATTAATGAACATATTAGACTTTACTTAGCCTGATAGACTAAGTTACTTAATAATTATCTACATTGTCCTATGTCATTAAGTTGAAGAATTTAACTGTGTTAGGTGCAGCACAATCAGATATAGTCTCATTCAATCAATTTCATCACTAGCTTTCTGTTAAACTTCAAAGGTGGGTAAACTTCTGATTTTGTAAGCATGTCGTATTGTTGTACTATATTTGTCAACTCTCTATAATTGCTAAATGTGCCTACGAGTTATTTATATGCTGCCAACGGGTGGGGGGATGACCCCTGAGTTTCATAAAGGGCCGACGGGCTATATATATGCTGCCAATGGGTGGGGGATGACACCTCGATGTCAGAAAAGGCCGATGAGCTATTTATGCTACCAACGGGAGGGACATACCCCTCGGTGTCAGAAAATAATTTTTATTGCTTTATGGATATTTGATCAATATAGTGTAACTGCTTACGTTTCCCACTGAGTTTCACAACTCACGCCTTTAAATGTTTTTACATTTCAGATAACGATGATGAGTCAGGAGCTGAGGCGTAGGGGGATTGTCTGCGTGGGCGTCGTCTATATATTGCCCACTAATTAAATTACCTGTGTTTTGATTAAAAAAATTTAAGGTTGATGTAATATGAATTTTACTAATACGTAACTCTTATCAACCCTTTATCGCTTTTGATACTTTCAAGTTTATTTATGAAACTTTTAAGCCCACATTTTAGTAATTAAAGTATTCTATTTATGCTTCCGTAACTATTTATAAATACTCAAGTGTACCACAACAATGTTCCTAACCGAAATAGGTTCGGGGCGTTACAATGTGTCAAAATAATTAAGATTCAATGACAAGATATTCATTGTCACCAAAAGAATATGAAACGTGATGACATGTTCCGTCACGAAAAAGTTAACATTACGTGACAAAGTTGATTAGTGTCACCAACTGCATAGGAATAATGATGAACCAGTTCTTCATAAAGGGAACATGTGCTGACGAAATCTTCCGTCACATGATAGGTTTATATGGTGACACAATTCATCATAAATGACTCGTTTTGAGTGATAAATTTTAAAACTATATGTGACGATACAGGTCGTCATAAAAGACTATTTTCAATGACCAGTTGTATATTGTCACTAAATGGATATGTATGGTAACGTCTAAGTTCGTTGTAAAAAAGAATAGTTTCAATTACAAAATATTTCAATGTCACGAATTGATTTTTTATGTGACATGACAAATAGCCATGAAACCAGGTATTTGAGACGATATATCTATATTTATCGATGTATTAATTTATCATATTTTATCATTTATATTGCCTAAATATAAAATAAAATCTCATGATGAGAAAAATCATTATTAACTTTCCACATAAATATTATTAATACATATATTCAAAAATATATAAATTTTCTCCGATCTAATATTACAAATGCAATTTAAAAATCAAACAAGCATGAAAAATTAAAAGAAGCAAACATAATTAACTAGAACGTGATTTCCCATGAAAACTAGAAAACTCATTGAAATACTAGAAAACTACTTGAACAATATTCGAAACAAAACATTAGACATCTAAACCCAAAGAATACTCATTAAAATATAAAACATGTGTCCCCAAATATCTTATTTCTAAGTTGCTAAGATTTCCCATATTCCATTCGGTAAATTGAGAAACTTCTTGTTGCTGAATCCATAACCGCCCAAACTCACATCTACATTTAAAAAATTTAAATTTGTGTACACATTAGTAAAAAAATAAAAAAATAGTTGTAAAACAATGAAACACATACACATGTCCATAATCCTTTTTGAATGTCTTCTTTACAAGTCATATGAAGTATGAACCAATCACTAATTTTAGTCAAGCGGCATGTGACTACTTTCAAACCTTATTTTCAGCGTTGGAGACAACATAAATTATCAAAAACAACATTAGTAAAGTAGTTGAAATTGACTTTTTAGTTTATTTTTTTGTTTCTTTCTTCTATGCAATTCGCTCTTCACACTACAAAGTTAATTATTTTATATGAATCTATATGTTTATTTAATCTAGTAATAAAATTCAACACAGATAGAAAAAGGAAGAACGAAGAATGGTCAAAAAAGAAAGGACAAATAAAGAAGCAGTAAGTTTGATCATTAATTAGGTACCCAATTAATGTCGTCTATTTCTAACCAGATAAAGTAGCAACATAGTCATAATTCAACCATCCTCCAAAACCTAAATTAGCAACTTACCCACATCAAGAGTTAACCCAATTGCTTAACCAATCGCAATTTTCCAAATGACATGTATCCATATTTCCACATGGTTCAGGAAATGATGTAGGTATCTCATCAAAGAGGCTGATTTAGTACATAAACAATTGATGTAAGTATTTCCTCAAAGAGGCTACAATAGCAAACTTCTCTCAGTACAATAAATCAAATGCAAGTTAAAAAAAAAACTAGAATCTGAAAATCCAAGAGACCTACTAGTACTAGACATTATGTTATGTTTTATTAAGTAAATTATGAACGAGTCGACAAGCTAAGCCATATATATAAACAATGCAAATGAGTTCGTCCACGTGTCCTTGTGTCCTTTTTTGATGCAACAACCTACTAAATATGAGTGCAATAAAATACAGTCAAGTTACATTGGCCATGGATGATCTATGGTCAAAAAATATAACGAGTCTTTACGATTGATCATAAAAAAGGTAAACCAGCAAGTTAACTAGTGGTTTCACCAGTGAAAACCTTTACCGTAGATCACATAAAGACAAGCAAAAACTGGAAACTAATTGTTCACTGGTTGAGGAAACCTCATCCCTTTGATCCTTAGATGTAAGGACCACTTAGGGTCGGACTGTGGAAATATTGAACACGAGTTCCTCCGACGACTAATGTGATTCTCAAGTCAGTCAAATAATATCCAATATAAACAACTTACCTTAAAATGAAGAAATTATGAATATTTGTAATTATTTGTACTTAGTCAATTGAGACTAAACTCAACACAGAGTTATACAAATGACAAGATAAACTATGTCCAATTTTCATTTTTCATTTCACTTTTCCTGGACAAATTTATTACATAAATAGTTGATGTACATATTTCATCAAAGACGTCAGCGTTTGGGTTATCAAAAACCTTAAAGAAACAATCTGCGTAAGTTCAATTTATAAAATCGGCCTACCAATTAACCAAAAGAGCAGGTATTTTAAGGATTAAAATACCAACTGGCAATATGATTGCTATTTTTTCAAAAAAACTTTGTGATCAGATAATTGAGTAAAAAGTAAACCTTTCAAAACATCTTTAGTTTTAGAGGCCAAAAGCTTAAAACGATAAGAACCAATCAGAAATAGGTACTAAAGTCAAAATGCGTTCATCAAAGAATGTCAATGCAGAAAAGCAAAAGTTTTTTCACAAAATAAATTCAACATCGAATTCTGGATTTCTATAAGTAATATATTTGGTATAACCAAAACCCTAAACAGATTAAAGCAGATAGAGTACACCGAAAAAATGGTTATGTGATATAACATACTGTAAAGAATTATGGATATATGTAATTAATATATTCGGTATAACAATTACACGAGCTGCAATACACCAAAACAAAACAAAAAATCAGAATTTCAATCTTTCGTTCACACACATATGCACAACATCTCATGTTTCATATTAATCAAAATCTATATCTAAAGCAAAACATAACATAACATTCCAAAATCAAGCAACCTACATGTTACTTATAAGCAAGTAGCAATATCAGTCAAAAACTCAATAATTGTGATTTCGGTGAAGAAAACAGATATTACCTGTATTTATTAGAGAAGAATAATGATATCTTTACTATATTGTTATCCTAATCATTGACATATATGGCTGTGATTAAAGGGATAGAAATGGAAAGTATTATGATAACAATAAATCTTTGTGTTTCTCTACCTTAATTAGATATGTATATACTTTAATTAGTTCGAAACAATAAGCGCGAAAACGAGAATTTCATCCACCAAATATTTTCTTGGCTGTGAAATTGTGAAATCTGTTTCTTTTATTTATTTATTATTTATAATTGTGTTTTTAGAATTTATTTTTTATAATTGTTACCATAAACCAAAATATATCAAAATATAGGATTAACATTAACCATATCCCCTACTCTAAAAAAAAATTATTAACCATATCCCGAACTAAATTTTTACTTTTAATTTCAAATTGGTAAGGAAATCAACGAAAAGGAATTAATAAATAAAAACATGTATTCTTCATAAAGCAGTCTGATACTTTTACTATCAATTCCAATGCGAGTTTGATTTTGTCGTCGTCGGTAGGTTCATATTTTTCAACTACTTTCTGTCACTCTTTTTTATTTCCGGGGGTTCCGCCGAGTAGGGTGTTGCCAAGAGTGAACTCGTATAGCAAGGGCAGCATACTGAAAGAAGGAGTATTGAAGGATATGTATCATAGCCTGGTGAATCGGCGAGTGGTGGCTTCAATTTTCCGGCTGGGTGACGATCTCCTCACTTGCAAGTCTTGGCGCGGGCGAAGGGTAGTGGTTTTGGGACATTTTTTAGAATGTCATTGTCCGATTTCTGAGTTCTCTTTAATTTTATGGTAATTATCGAAAGTTAGAAGATGTTGTGACTGGAGTAGGATGTTGGAAGATGAAGTGACGAGGGCGAACATGAGAATTAATAGAAAAGGGAATTGAATATATGTGCGAGCAAAAATATATTCCTTCAAAAAAATTAATTGAATATATCAGTTAAATAAACATTTTTTTACGTGAATGGAGCCTTCTGTGTCTATAATTTTGTAAGATAAATTATTACTTTAAAAATATGTATTTGCATTACTTTATATATATATATATTTATAACTACTTACAATTATAGTTGACAGTTAAGATATATACAATAATAATGATAAATCAATTTAAATGTAAAAACCATTTCCTTATAATATTTAAATATTTATTTTTTGCAATTGATAATATTTTACATGCATCACATCTCTCTTTTACTAGTTTAGAAAATATATATTTTTGAAAAATTTGACATTTAATACGTACAAGTATGATTTTTTTTTTTAAATTTACGGTAGAAAATCAGTCTAATATACAAATTCAATTAAAATATAAATACGAATTAATTTAAAGTGCTTCATATTAGTCACTTTATGATTATAACATAAATTAAAGCTAATTGCTTAATAATAATTACCATACATTTTTGTGAACTATATTTATACTTACCATAATAAAAAATAAGTATAGAAAATAATTGATATATTTATATATAACTAATATTCTTATTTATTATTTATAAAATATTCGAATTATAATTATAAATATCTTTTGAATAATCTTTACATTAATTTGAATAATATAAAGTATTTTTCATCAAGTATTAAACATGTAATTATAATACGTGTAATAAACTCTTTATTGAAAAAATAGGGAATAGTTTAATGGTGCTTCAAAATGTGTATAGAAAATAGAAGTATTTTGCAGTTATTCTTAAGAAAAATATTCCACAAAATATGGAATCAGATAATATACGATTTTCTATACAAAGTTGTTGAATTTATTGTAATTATATTTATTTTTAAATAATGCAAAAATTACTTCATATATATTTGTATGTTATTTAACATATTAATTATGACACAAAGTGAATCGAATTTTATTGGAAAGCCAACAAATACATTTACAACTTTTGTGTTCATCAATTCCTAAAGTTCGATCTCAATTAAAGCATAAAATTCACTCAACCTTCCAATTTCTTAGTAGACTATGTAATTTGGAATTCACTATGTTTCTAAATTACATTTTTTTCCCAGTAGAGTCTTGTGGAGTACTTTATACTTTTTGACCATATTATGTTGAAAAATATTACCTTTTGATTAAAAAGTATCATCGTCTCATTGTGAGACGGTCTCACACAAATTTTTAGATCAAAGAGTATCATCTTCAGAAGTGGTTCTTTATGCTTATTTAATGTATTCAAATGCATTTCAAATGCTTGACTTGTTTTTATAGAGCTTAACCAATAATAAGGAGTAATCGGAGCTCCTTATAGTACACCCTAGTGAACAAAGTCAATTTTGACTAGCTTTCGGCTAGCTCAAAGAGCACCAAGGATGGTGCGGAGCACCGTTCAAGCCCAAGCTCCATCCAGGCCCAGGCACGTCGCACATAGTCGCATTGGGCACTTTAGAGGCGCACTTTACACTTCACACGTATGCATCATCGCGAGGAACTTTGAGGAGCCTTAAAGTTTTGAAAAATCGAACCAAGGTTTGGTCTAGTGGAAAGGCAGCTCAGGTGGTAGTAACTTGGCAGGAGTCGTCTGATGGCGACATGTGGCATGTGGTGGCACTAGGAAGCGTCCTGTCACGACGGGCACCATGATTGGACACGATTTTTCAAAGTGCAGCGAGGAGTGCGTGCCAATGGATGTGTACCTTCCATGGGATGCAATTTGGACCATCGATCACAAATCAAGATCGAAGGCACGATTTGATACCCATATTGATTTGAACTAAGAGTTGCACCCAATTAAAAGGGGCACCAAATTCTATAAATAGAGTCCCCCGAACTCATTTTGCATGAGAAAAGTTCGACTTTTACACACACTCGCATAAGTCAACAAAGAGTTCATAAACATTAAAAGTTCAAAGTTCTTGTGATTTGTAGTGTTACTATCACACAAAAGCAGTCTTATTATCTTGGGAGATGATTGCGAGATTCCGTTAACACCATGAGCGGGACAATTTCGTCTTAAAAAAAAAAGAGTCAACTATTGCCTCGACTTTCACATCACATTACTCTACTCAAGTTATTTTAGGTTAATTGATATACACCAAACAAATTTTCCAACAAGTTTAAGACAAATATTTTTGTGTTTATCAAATAGCTTCAACATCATCGCTTCCATCATCATCGGTTCCAACGATAAAGACCCGGAGAGAAATCGGAGAAGTTCTATGGTAATCGATTGTTTGATAAATGGTTTTATCATGATTTTGATGATTTTGATTTTACACCAAAACAATGGTTTTAAAGGTTGTCCAAATATTCCTAAATGATTTAAAATGGTTTTAATATTTTCCTGAGTATTTCTTCAAGTTTTATTTTCGACAAAATTGGACAACACTTTTAATGATTTTTTGTAAATGTATTTTTACACAAAATAATGTTTCTAAATGTTTTCCTAAGACTCCGATCGGTCTAAAATATTTTCACTATTTTTCGGAGTATTTCTGAAGTTTATTTTCGATATAAAATTGGATAACACTTTTGTTTTGAGGTCAACCAGGTCGCCGTATAGGGCAACCCGTACACTGAAAGTTGAGGAAAACAGAAAACTTCATGTTTGCGAGAAAATGGTCGGGCAACCTGTCGCCCTATAGGGCAACAGTGTCGTCGACCGGCCGCCCTATAGGAGACCGGTACACTGGGAGCAAAAATTGAAACGAACGTTTTCTTTCTTCCAAACCCATGAGGGGGACCGGTTGAGGAATAGGTCGACCGGTCGAGGTAGACATCGACCGGTCGCCTGTAAATGTGTATTCTCTTTTTCAAACGTCTATTTGTGTGCGACTGAGTCGGTCGCCTTAAGTTTGACAAAAAAATGTAACCGCAGCAGCAGACATCTTTTTTCCTTAATTTGTGGGATTGATTTCTAACACTCTTTTCTTCAATTGTCTTGCAATTTTTTACGTAATTCATGTCCCCAAGAGGAGCCTATCATGTACAAGGCATCTTCTATAAATAGAGGAAGAATTGAAGCAACACAATAAGAGAGAAAACTACAACACAACAAGATACACTCAAGAATACACTTGTTCTTACATTGTCTTATTTCTTGTTGTAATTTGCCTAGCTATTTACTTTCACATTCTTGAGGTCTAGGCTATTCTTGATTACACTTGCACTCTATTGTATTATCAATTATCGAGTTGTAATCTTGAATTTGTGGTCGTCATTCAAACACAAGATATCATTGTGAGTGTTCTTGTGGTAAGAACACACTTGGGTGAACTAGGTGTTAGGTGTAAGAAGATTGTGGTAATCTTCTTGTTGAGGTGTTGAAGAGTGTGGTGCTCTTCAAGGGTGAAGATTGTGGTAATCTTCACAAGGTGCCGTTTGAAGATTGTGGTAATCTTCAAGAAGAGATTGTGGTAATCTCAAAGGTGGTGTTGAAGAAGAGTGTGGTGTTCTTCAAGGTGTTGGTGTAAGATTTTTGTTGTAATAATTTTGGTAATTATTAATAAAATCTTTTTCTCTTTTCGAAACCCATCCCGGATATACTGGGGTGGTAGAGCACGTAGTCCCTAGGTGGGGTGAAGCTCTATAAATCGACGTGTGCTATTTACATTCCGCACCTTTGTTATTATCTTGGCGCATTTGTATCAAAAAAGAGGGCGAAATCGAAAAGATGGAGATAATCTATTCACCCCCCCTCTAGATTATCGTAGCCGCTTGACTTACAAATGGTATCGAGCCAAACTTTTGGCAAGCTCGTTCCACATCGCGAGTAAAGAGGAACGATCATCGGCTACGAATAAAGTTTACCTTGCCGGCGCCTCCACCACCAAGCCACCACTATTTGATTAAAAAAATTTTACATTTTGGAAAGAAAGAATGGAATGCTATTTACAAAGTTGCGGGTTCGATATTTGGAACACCGTCATCAATGGAGAATCCATTCCGACGAAGAACACACCACACACCTCTAAAGGCTTCAAAGAGCTCAATGATGAAGAGAAGAGAATCATCTCCTTAAATGGTAAAGCTCTTAATATTTTACATTGTTCACTTACCACTTTGGAATTTGATCATGTTGTAGGTATTCGATCGGCACATGAAGTATGGCAAAAATTAGAAGCCATCTATGAAGTATATGCAAATAAAAGGAGCAACTCAAAAGCATCTACTTCTCAAATGGATACAACATCAAATCCAACAATATGGGATGAGCCTCTTACAAATTCCGATGATGAAGTCGAAAAATGTCTTATGGCTTGGAAGAAAAAACAAGGTAAGTTCTAAACCTTCTACCTCTTATGATAATGATTATAGTGATTTGCAAAATGATTTTGATGAACTACAAGATGAATTCCAAAACTTACTTGTTAAATACAAATATTTGAAAAAGGAATTCATTGTTTTAAAGAATGATAAGGATAGTTTATTTACCTCCTATGAATCACTATCATGTACTCACACCACCACTCTTGACAAGGTTAGAAACCTTGAGAAAGAAAATAGTACTCTTGTTGAGGATATAAATTGCTTGAAAAATGATTTATCTAAATCCAACTTGAGTGTCGATAGAATGACAAATATTGTTGATTGTTGTGATAATTCAAAACTAGAACTTGATCATAAGCTTAAGGGTGTAAATCACATGAAAAAGAATCAAGTCTCTAAGACGTTGGTCATTATGCTCCTAGAATTATTACATGGTTTTATTGCGGTAAAAAGGGTCATACGGTAAATACTTGTCGGGCTAGAAATAGCTCTAATTATTGTTGGAGACCTAAAAGTCTCAAGACTAATCCCAAAGGACCCAAACACATGAGGGTACCACAAAACAATGTCATATTAGGTACCCGTGAAATAATGATCGAAGAAAATTTATACCGCTAAGAAGACATCAAATGACCGTTTCATTTGATCAAAGAAGGAGAAACTATTTTTCGACAAAGCCAATTTCAAGAAGAGGATATAATAAAAAATGGGAAGAACACAATCCTTGAAATGGCAAAGACATCATCAACAAGATGATTTTCAAAGAAGAAGAGACTTTCAACAATGGGAAGGCAACAAACCTTGAAATGGAGTAATCAAAGAAGTCATCATCAACAAAGTGACTTCTCAAGGGGAAGATATCATCAACAATGGGAACGACACAACCCATTGAAATGGCGTAATTGGTAACCCGTATCTCCCTAGTTAAATATGCATTTTATTTTGTTATTATGCATGCTTTTATTTGTGTCTTAATTGCAAAATGAGTTTTCAAGTATTTATTTTTTTAATTAAGGTCTTCAATATATATGTGCTTTTAAAATATTTTTGAAAAAGAAGACCTTATATGATGTTTTTAAAACTCTTGTGTATTTTTGTAGACTAAAGAGTGTTATCATCTCTTATGGATTTTTATGGCATGAGCTTACTTGGGATATCTCTTAGTGTACACTTTTATCATTATGATTTGTACTAGATTTGTTTTAAGAATTGTGTAGGAATTACATATTTTCACAAATGGCCATTTACGTCATTATTTGTTAAGAAAGGCATAAATTATCGAGGTACGTTTACTTGTGTTATTCTTACTCTT
>JABTTQ020002364.1:0-50000 GCA_016081115.2 Rehmannia glutinosa | reverse complement strand
ATAGATTCGATATATGTATTGCCATGTGCCTATGTGCTTGTTTTTCATAGTATTTAATACAAGTGCCATTAAGAAGACTTTTAGATTTTTTGAAAGGCACTATTCAATATTTGATTACACATATTTGCTTTATCAACTCTTGTTCAAATACTTCTTTTTAATGAGGTCTCAACTATATGCTATCGGATTTTCAAATTTCTTAAGAGACCTTTTGTAGCTTTCTTAAGCTTATTTGAACTTGAAAGATTTATTAGACTCTTGATGATGCATAGTATGTGGTGCTTAAAATAGTGTATCTATTATTCGATATTACTATGCTCGTGTGCAAAATATCTTGTTAAGATTTTGCAGAAATTTGTGATATTTCGCAACAAGTTTGATGAACAAGACAAGGTTAGTAGCTCAATGATATTGTCAAGAAGAAGGTAATGATTTTGATGTAATATTTGCACTCATAGCACATTTAGAAGTTATTTGCACTTTACTTGCCCATTCTTGTTTTAAGAAAATTTCAAGCTTCACCAAATGGATGTTAAATCCAATTTTCTAAATGGTTTCATTCAAATAGAAGTCTATCGGAGTTTAAAATTTTAGGCCAAATGATTTTTATAAAAGGTCTCGTACGGTTGAGTATCCTGTATATGATTTGATAGACTTAGCTATTTTTGCAAAATGATTTTACAAAAGGTAAAGTTGATACTACACTTCTTGTTTTGAAAAAGGGCAAGGTTGTTTACTTGTGCAAATTTATATTGATAATATTTATGGTGCTACTAATGAATATTTGTGCAAGATGTCTTTCTAAGTTTATACTAGGTGAGCTTGAGATGAGCATAATGGGAGAGTTCAATTTCTTGCTTGGACTACTAATTATTCAATGCCAAGAAGATGGTTATATTTCAAAATAACTCTTGAAGGAGTTAAACATTGAAGAAAGTAGATCCATTTCAACCTATATGGCTACAAATGTGAAAATTGACAAAAGGTTGAAGTAGGCATGTTGATTGACAAACAAGTTCGAGGCGTTTCTCTTTTATTATTTCCATAGACTCGACATTTTATATGCCTTATGTCTATATGCTCGACTTCAAAAACTATCCCAACGAATCTCATTAAAGTGCCGTTAAAAAAATTTTCAAACACTTAGGCATTTTTTTCTTATGATTTGTTGTATCCAAAGTCTTAAAACATTATTATTTTTCGATAACAAGTCCGGTGATAATATTTTTTAAATATGGTTCGTCATATTCGAACTAAATATATTGAGATTCGATAATTTTTTCAAAGGGATTACTTGTTTAACAAAAACTTTAGATGTGTTTAATTCCGCCTCAAGTATAACTCGCGGACTTTTAATCACTCACCGCCGAGTATTTTACCTCATTTTGAGATTAATTATGACATAATGTATAATGAATAAGGTCTACGTTTGCATTTTGCACGTTTTCAAAACTTAGGGGCAAAAAATCGGATTTTTGGATCAAATTCGAATTTTCAAATCAACCAAAATAGTGGGCTGCCAGGCGGGTCCGACCGTCGCCCACACTCAGCTCGACGGCCGCCCATGCCCTGACCGGTCGCCCGATCGAATTTTTGGTTAAAAATGGTTCTCGTTTCCGACTTAGTCATTTTGGCTTATTTTGTCCATTTTTCGTCCCCTTCGAAATTTGCACACAAATTCCACTCCAAATTTGTTTTGTTGCATACACTTCATATCTTGGACCTATTTAGGCTTGATTATCATCATCATTGCTCGTCTTTACCGATCGAATGGTAAGAATTTCATTCTCTTTAGCTCAAGAACCCTTGAGTTTGTGGCTTATATGTATTTTTCTTGATGCAATGCATATATATTTATGATGTGCTTGTTGATTGTTGATGAATGATATTTGTTAAATTGTATTTGGTGATGAAAAACTTGGCTTGATTTCATTTACAAGGGCTATATATAACTTTTTCTATTTTTGACGCCCGCCAAATGTTCGATAAAACATTTCAATAAAAACAATTCATCACCCACATGATTCTCTCGATTTCAAAAGTCTCATATATTTATAGAGATCACGTTTTTGCAAAACTAATGATTTTTCATAAGCTTCTTCAAGTCGTATGATTCGACTTTTCCCTCCTATTTGGTTTATAAGCTTCAATGTCCAAATAGCTCGATACACCGGTTGAGTTGCGCACTTTGATATGAATATATGATGTATTTATCGTGCTAACATTCTTTTTGATGATTCCAAAGGGGGAGAAACAGGTTATAAGCTCTTTAGCTCAAAGAAGCTAAGATAAGCTTAACAAATAGAAGCTATAAGCTATGGCTTCCTAAAGCCATAAGTTGTGTATGATTCTTAGTCCATTGGTTGTAGTATGGACGTATATATGTTTCTAATGATGTCTCTTTGACAGGGGGAACTTTTAAGTTATTGATACTTAAGCTCAATATCGAATAGCTAAGATTTTAGCTTATGGTTAAGTTGCTTCAATATTACTATTGATGTGCATGTTGATAGGGGAGCATTTGCTATATGTGTTTGAATATCCCTCCCATCCTTGTGTTTTTATTGCATGGAATGTTGTCGCTCACAACGGATAGTTTTCTTTAATCGGTAAAATTATTTTGTTTTCAAAATCGACCTCGTTAAAATTGTTTTGGTTTGTAATCATCAAAAAGGGGGAGATTGTTTGATAAATGGTTTTATCATGATTTTGATGATTTTGATTTTACACCAAAACAATGGTTTTAAAGGTTGTCCAAATATTCCTAAATGATTTAAAATGGTTTTAATATTTTCCTGGAGTATTTCTTCAAGTTTTATTTTCGACAAAATTGGACAACACTTTTAATGATTTTTTGTTAATGTATTTTTACACCAAAATAATGTTTCAAAATGTTGTCCTAATACTCCCGATCGGTCTAAAATATTTTCACTATTTTTCTGACTATTTCCCAAGTTTATTTTCGATATAAAATTGGATAACACTTTTGTTTTGAGGTCAACCAATCACCGTATAGGGCAACCCGTACCTAAAGTTGAGGAAAACAAAAACTTCATGTTTGCGAAAATGGTCGGGAGGCAACCGTCGCCCTATAGGCAACAAAGTCGCCGACGCCGCCTATAGGGAGACCGTACTGGAGCAAAATTGAAACATAATGTTTTCTTTCTTCCAAACCCATGAGGGGACCGATTGAGGCATAGGTCGACCGGGTCGAGGTAGACATCGACCGGTCGCCTTGTGTTAATGTGTATTCTCTTTTTCAAACGTCTATTTGTGTGCGACCGTCGCCTTTAAGTTTGACAAAGAAAATGTAACCGTTGTCAAATGTGACATCTTTTCCTTAATTTGTGGGATTGATTTCTAACAACTCTTTTCTTCAATTGTCTTGCAATTTTTTACGAGAATTATGTCCCCAAGAGGAGCCTATCATGTACAAGGCATCTTCTATAAATAGAGGAAGAATTGAAGCAACACAATAAGAGAGAAAACTACAACACAACAAGATACACTCAAGAATACACTTGTTCTTACATTGTCTTATTTCTTGTTGTAATTTGCCTAGCTATTCACTTTCACATTCTTGAGGTCTAGGCTATTCTTGATTACACTTGCACTATATTGTATTATCAATTATCGAGTTGTAATCTTGAATTTGTGGTCGCCATTCAAACACAAGATATCATTGTGAGTGTTCTTGTGGTAAGAACACACTTGGGTGAACTAGGTGTTAGGTGTAAGAAGATTGTGGTAATCTTCTTGTTGAGGTGTTGAAGAGTGTGGTGCTCTTGAGGGTGAAGATTGTGGTAATCTTCACAAAGTGCCGTTGAAGATTGTGGTAATCTTCAAGAAGAGATTGTGGTAATCTCAAAGGTGGTGTTGAAGAAGAGTGTGGTGCTCTTAAAGGTGTTGGTGTAAGATTTTGTTGTAATAATTTTGGTAATTATTAATAAAATCTTTTTCTCTTTTTGAAACCCATCCCTGGATATACTTTGGGGTGGTAGTGCACGTAGTCCCTAGGTGGGGTGAAGCTCTATAAATCGACGTGTGCTATTTACATTTCGCACTTTGTTATTATCTTGGCGCATTTGTATCAAAAAAGAGGGGCGAAATCGAAAAGATGGAGATAATCTATTCACCCCCTCTAGATTATCGTAGCCGCTTGACTTACACCGATTTCAAGAGATGGCAACAAACGATGTTATTCTATCTTACTACTCTGAACCTTGTTCGATTTCTGACGAATGATGCTCCAACTATGGGGGAAGAGGAAATCGATTCTTAGAAAAGGATGTCGTTCAATGCTTGGAGTCAGAGCGACTTCCTATGTAGGAACTACATTCTCAATGGACTGGACAACACATTATACAATGTGTATTGTTCAGTAAAAACTGCTAAGGAATTGTGGAGCTCTTTATAAAATAAGTACAGAATGGAAGATGCCGGCAGAAATAAATTTGTTGTCGGCAAATTCCTTGATTTCAAAATGGTTGATACCAAGACGGGAATAAGCCAGGTACAAGAAATTAAGCTTATTCTGCATGATACAATTGCAGAAAGAATGGTGCTGACTTATTCCTTTCAAGTCGCTGCTATTATAGAGAAGCTACCGCCTCTGTGGAAGGATTTTAAAAACTACTTGAAGGATAAGCAGCAGGAGATGGGGCTTGAAGACTTAGTTGTTAGATTGCGAGAAGAAGACAATAGCAAGTCTAAAATTAAGTATAGCAAGCTTCAAATGAAGACAAATGCAAACATAGTAGATCCCAACACTAGCAATAAGAGAAAGCACCCGACGAATCGCCAGAAATAGGGGAAAGCTAAAAAGTTCAAAGGGAACTGCTTCAACTGTGGCAAGCCGAATCACAAGGCCAAAGATTGTTGTCTTTCTAAGAAAGGCAATTGGATGCAGGTGAAAGTGACTGAGGACAAGACTGTTTCAATTGATATGCCAGAGCTTGATCTCTCGACTGTCGTGTTTGAAGCCAACATGGTAGATAGACCGAGAGAATAGTGGGTGGACACATGTGCAACACACCACATTTGCTCTGACAAAGACATGCTCTGAACATATACTACTATCAGCGGAAGGAAGTTATTCATGGGAAATTCTACAACTTCTGACATTGTCGGTCTAAGCAAGGTGGTCTTGAAGATGACCTCGGGTAAGAGCTGACCCTCGTTGATATCCTTCACGTTTTGGACAATCGGAAGAATTTTGTGTCGGGATCGCTGTTGGTCAAGGCAGGGTTTAGACTAGTATTTGAGGCTCAAAAGTATGTACTTATGAAAAATAGACAATTCATAAGGAAGGGGTACTTAGAAAATGGACTGTTCAAGATGAATCCGTAACTTTGAAAGCAATATAAAATTAATGCTTCTATTTATTTGCTTGAGTGTTCAAATTTATGGCATGCTAGATTAGGACATGTGAATTTTAACACTTTAAGAAGGTTAGTAAATTTGGAATTACTACCTAATTTTAAAATAGAATCATATCACAAGTGTGAAATTTGTGTTGAGGCGCAAATGGCTAAAACACCATTTCACTCTGTGGAAAGAAGTATAGAACCTCTCAGAATTATTCACAGTGATATATGTGATTTAAAGTTTGTGCAAAGTGCAAACTAGAGGTGGGAAAAAAGTATTTTGTTACTTTTATCGATGATTGCACAAGATACTGTTGTACATATCTTTGGAGAAGTAAAGATGATGCCCTAGAAGCTTTTAAAAACTATAAGAATTAGGTTGAAAATACACTTATCAAACCAATTAAGATAATTCGAAGTGATAGAGATGGAGAGTATGGAGCTTCTTTTGATGAATTTTGCTCAGATTTTGGTATTATTTATCAAAGGAAAGCTCCTTATTCACCACAATCATATGGTATTGCTGAAAGAAAAAACTGAACTCTTAAAGAGATGATGAACATTTTGTTGATAAATTCAGGTTTACCTCAGAGAAGCACATTCTTAATTAAATACCACATAAAAATAAAGACAAAACTCCGTATGAGTTGTGGGAAGGTCACAAACCTTCATAGAAATACCTTACAGTGTGGGATGTTTGGCTAAAGTAGAAATACCTAAGCCAAAACAAGTCTAAATAGGGCCTAAAATAATTGATTGCATTTTCATTGGATATGCTAATAAAAGTAGGACATGTCAATTTTTAATGCACAAATAAGCAATTCCAGATGTACATGAAGGTACAATTATTGAACGAAGGCATGCTGTATTTTTCGATGATGTATTTCCTTGTCAAGAAAGGAAAGAAGTTAATTCTAGCAAAAAATACATGATATTGCAGATGATAATTATCAAAGTGATGAAGAACTATAGGTCTCAAGGGGTGAATAAGTAAAGTCTAGAAGGGAGGGGGGGTTGAATAGACTTTACCAACTTTTTGATTTAGTCCTTTTTAAAGTCAGAGTTTTAATCACAAGTCAGCTGGGTCCTTGGTGGACAACTTAGTTTACTTGCACAACAGAGTTAGCTACCCAACAGACTTGATTGAGATGTTAATAGTGTAACTCAGTTGATTCAGTTAACTCTTTAAATATTCAGTAGACTTGATTTTTTCAGGGAAAGACTTTCACCCTTGTTTTAATATATTTTTCAACACTTGTTTTAAGCTTAGTTATTATCAGTTGACTTAGCAAATTTAAACAAACAACAATATAAGCATGCAAGAATAAAAGTGTGCTGAAGGTAAAGGACATAAGAAATTTTATAGTGATTCGAGGATGGGGTAATTGTTAGATAAATGTTTTTATCATGATTTTGATGATTTTGTTTTTACACCAAAATAATGTTTTTAAATGTTGTCCAAATACTCCTAAATGATTTAAAATGTTTGACTAATTTTTCGGAGTATTTATTGAAGTTTATTTTCGACAAAAAATTGGACAACACTTTTGATGAATTTGTGTTAATGTGTTTTTTACACCAAAACAATGTTTCTAAATATTGTCCAAATACTCCCGATCGATTTAAAATATTTTTATTAATTTTTCAAGTATTTTTTGAAGTTTATTTTTGATAAAAATTGGACAACACTTCTCCTCGTGTTCAACCTAGTCGCCTATAGGGAAACCTCGTGTCTCGAAAGATGATTTCCAACACGTAAACGAGACATTTGATTTTTTCCTAGAGGTCGACCGGTCGCACAAAGGGCGACCGGTGTCTGAACATTGAAACAAACTTTTTGTTTCATAATTTCGGAAGGGTGGACAGGTCCAAGGGTAGGGCGACCGGTCGGACCCTATGTCGACCGATCCAACCCCACCTGGACCGGTCCAAGGTGTTATTTTTGTTATATTAAATTCCTTTCTGTATTAGAGCGCGACCGGTTGCCCTATTATTTTGACAGCAAACTTCTAGCCGTTGTGCAGCAGACATCTTTTCCTTAAATTGTGGGGTTGATTTCTAACAGCTATAATCTTGATTTTAATTGCATTTTTTTTGTAGAAATCTGTCCCCAAGAGGAGCCTATCCTTGATCAATCATCTTCTATAAATAGATGAAGAATTGAAGCAACACAACATGAGAGAAAACTACAACACAACAAGATACATTCAAGCAAACACTTTTGTCTTTCTATTTCAATATTCTTGTTGTAATAGCCTAAGGTCTTACACTTTCACATCTTGAGGTCTAGTCTTAATTCTTGATTACACTTGCACTCAAAATTGTATTATTCATTATCGAGTTGTAATATTGAATTTTTTGGTTCATCATTCAACATAAGATATCCTTGTGAGTGTTCTTGTGGTAAGAACACAATTGGGTGATCTAGGTGTTAGGTGCAAGAAGATTGTGGTAATCTTCTTATTGAAGAGTTTGGTGCTCTTTGAGGTGTTGAAGAATTTGGTGTTCTTCAAGGTTGAAGATTGTGGTAATCTTCATAAGGTGCCGTTGAAGATTGTGGTAATCTTCAAGGGAGATTGTGGTAATCTCCAAAGAGGTGTTGTAAGGTGATGTTGTATTAATTGTGGTAATTAATAAAATCTTTTTTTCTTTTTGAAATCCATCTCGGAGATACTGGGGTGGTAGAGGATTAGGCCCTAGGTGGGTTGAACCTCTATAAATCGACGCGTGTTGTTTACTTCCCGCGCTTGCATTCTTGTCTTGGCTTATTACATTCGAAAAAGAAGGTATAATCGAGAAAATGAGCATAATCTATTCACCCCCTTCTAGATTATCGTAGCCACTTGGACTTACAAGTGGTATCAGAGCCAAACTCTTTGGCAAGCTCATTCCACATCGCGAGTAAAGAGGAACAATCATTGGCTACAAATGAAGTCTATCTCACCGGCGCCTCCACCAACAAGCCACCACTATTCGACTCCAAAAATTTTGCATTTCGGAAAGAAAGAATGTAATACTATTTACAAAGTTGCGGGTTCGATATTTGGAATATGGTCATAAATGGAGAATCCATCCCGATGAAGAACGGACCACTCACCTCCAAAGTCCTCAAGGAGCTCAATGATGAAGACGAGGAAATTCTCTCCTTAAATGGTAAAGCTCTAAATATTCTTCATTGTTCACTTACTTCTTCGGAACACGGTCATATTCGAGGAATACAATCGGCACATGAAGCATGAGAAAAATTAGAAGCTATCTATGAAGTATATGCAAATGAAAGGAGCAATTCAAAAGCATCTACCTGTCAAATGGATACAACATCAAATCCAACAACATGGCATAAGCTTCTTACAACTTCCGATGATGAAGAAGCCGAGCAATGTTTAATGGGCATCGACGAAGACAATGAGGTACGCTCTAACTCTTCTATTTCTTTTAGTAATAAAATGCATGATGATTATGATGATTTGCTAAATGATTTTGATGAACTTCAAAATGAATTCCAAAGCTTACTTGTTAAATACAAAAATCTGAAAAAGGAATTCAATGTTTTGAAAAATGATAAGGATAGATTATTTACCTCTTATGAATCACTTTCATGTGCTCACACCACCACACTTGATAAAGTTAGAATCCTTGAAAAGGAAAATAGTACTCTTGTTGAGGATATTAATTGAATGAAAAAGGATTTATTAAAATTCAACTTGAGTACCGATAAAATGACCAAAATTGTTGATATTCATAGTTGTGATAATTTGAAACTAGGACTTGATCATAAGCCTAATGTCGTTAATCATATGAAAAATAATCAAGTCTTTAAGCATGTTGGTCATTATGCTCCTAAAATTATTACTTGCTTCTATTGTGGTAAAGATGGTCACACGGCTAATTCTTGTTTTGGAGACCTAAAAGTCTCAAAGCTAATCCCAAAGGACCCAAACACTCGAGGGTACCACAAAACAATGTCATATTAGGTACCCGGCGAAATAACAATCAAAGAAAATTCATACTGCCAAGAAGACATCAAATGACCATTTCATTTGATCAAAGGAGAAGACAACATCACAATAAACTTCCAAGAGGAATACATTATCAACAATGGGAATGACACAATCCTTGGAAATGGGGTAATTGGAGAAGCCATCATCAACAAAGTGACCTCTCAAGAGGAAGATACTACCAACAAAGGGAAAGACACAACCCGTGGAAATGGCGAAATTGGTAAACCGTATCTCTCCTTATTTAAATATGCATAATATTTTATTATAATGTATGCTTGTATTTTTCCCTTAATTGTCAAAATTATTTTTCAAAATATTTTTTTAAGGTCTTCAATATATTGTTTTTTTTGATCTTTTGATAAGGAGACCTTGTATAATATATTTGTGACATCTCTTATTGCTTTAGCCTGCACTTTTACCATTATGTTTTGTGCAAGAATTGTTTAAGAATTGTGTAGGATATATATATCTTCATAAATGACCATCTACGTCATAATATGTCAAGAGTGACATAAACTATCGAGGTACGCTAACCATTATTATTCATCTCATAGACTCGATATATTTTTGCCATATGCCTATGTGCTTGCTTTCGAAAATATTTCAAAATATCTCATACAAGTGCCATTAAGAGGATTTTTCGATTTTTGAAAGGCACTATTCGATAAAGCTTGTTTTATCCGAGACTTGTAAAGGATTATATTTGTTTTGATAAAACATTCGATTTTTATTCTCCTCTTAAATTATGCATTTTATTGCACATATTCATGCCTTTATTCTTGGTTGATTTGTCAAAGTCCTTCTTCAAAATACTTCTTATAAATAAGGTTTCAACTATATGCTCTCATTTTTTCAAATTTCAAAAGAGACCTTATATAGCTTCCTATAAGCATATTTGAACTTACATGTTTTATTAAACTCTTGGTGATTTTTTTGGCATAACATGTGTTACTTGTTATAGTGTCTATATTATTCGATATTACTATGCTCTTGTGCAAAATATCTTGTTAAGATTTTGCAGGAACTTTTTGGTATTTCGGAACAAGCTTGATGATCAAGGCAATATTGTTCGAAACAAAGCAAGTAATGCCAAGAAGGAATTTCACAATCAAAGTATACAAAAGAACTTTTGAAGAAGTTCAGCATTAAAGAAGGAAGGACCATCACTACTCCTATGGCAACCAACATCAAGTTAGATAAAGATGCTAAAGGCATATTAGTTGACAATAAAATTCGAGGTATGTTTATCTCTTTTATTATTCCCATAGACTCGACATTGTTTATGCCTTATGTCTATATGCTCGATTTTAAAACAATCCCAACGAATCTTTTTAAAGTGCTGTTAAAAGAAATTTTCAAATATTTGAAAGGCACTTCTTCTTATGGCTTGTTTTATCCAAAGTTTTAAAACGTTCTTATTTTCGGGATAACAAGTCCGGTGAAAATTATTTCTCAAAATACGGTTCTTCATAACCAAACTAAACATTTAGAGATTGAATATCTTTTTCTAAGGGATTGTGTTTCTTAATGAAAAATTGAGATGTGTTTAATTCCGTCTCAAGGATAACTCGTGGACATTTGTTTTTAATCATTAACTGCCGAGTCTTTTACCTCATTTTGAACTTGTTTAGACATAATGTATATTGAATGAGGTCTATGTTTACATTTCGTACATTTTTTAAAACTTAGGGGTGAAAAATCGGATTTTTGGTTCAAAATTCGGACAGAACCACAAAAAGAGCTGCAAGGACCAGTTTGAGGGAGTGGGACCGGTCGACCAACACCTGGACCAGTCAACCCCCCCTTGGACCGGCCGCCCTGGCAAATTTCAGAGTTAAAATTCGTTCTGTCCAATACTTAGCATATTTGTGCTCTTCGTCTTCAAACACGGACCCCTTTGCAAATTTCACACACAATTCACTCAAAATGATTTCTTTCTTGTAAATTATATATTTTTGAGTTTATACTATTGGTATATTATCCATGATACCCGACATCTCCGATTACTTGGTAAGAATTCTTCTTCTTTATCTCAATTGGGTTGAACCCTTGAGAATGTGCTTCATCTTTAATATTTTGTTGGAACTCTTATATATTTGTGTTGGGCATGATGATTGTTGTTGGATGATATTTGTATAATTGCATTTGGTGATGAAAAATTTGGCTTGGTCATTTTTACAATGGCTATATACATCTTCTTTATTATTTGACGCCCGCCAAGTGTTCGATAAAATATTTCAAAGAAACATTCATCACCTACATGATTCTCTCGATTTCAAAAATCTTATATATTTATAGAGATCATGTTTTGCAAATCCAATGAGCTTTCATGAGCTTTTACAAGTCATATGATCGACTTTTCCCTTAGGTTTTGGATTTTTAAGCTTAATGTTCAATAGCTCGATAAATCGGTTAAATTGCGCACTTTGATATGGATATATGATGTTTTTATCGTGCTAACATTCTTTTTGATGATTCCAAAGGGGAGAAACAGGATATGAGCTCTTTAGCTCAAAGAAGCTAAAATAAGCTCGGAAAGAAGCTATAAGATATGGCTCTTTAAAGCCAAAAGTTGTGGATCATACTTAGTCCATTTGTTGTATTGTGGACTCATTTACTTGTCTAATGATGTTTTGTTGACAGGGGAAGCTTATAAGCTCTTGATATTTAAGCTCAATATATAAAAGCTGAGCTTTTAGCTTTTGGTTGATTACTTCTATACTACTCTTGTTGTGCATGTTGATAGGAGGAGCTTTTGTAAAATGTTTTTGAATATCTCTACTCCCATCCTTGTGATTATTATGCGTCGAATGTTGTCGCTCTCAACGAGATAGTTATTTTTAACCGGTAAAATTGTTTTGTTATCAAAATCGACCTCTTTAAATTGTTTTGGTTTGTAATCATCAAAAAGGGGGAGTTTGTTAGATAAATATTTTTATCATGATTTTGATGATTTTGTTTTTACACCAAAACAATGTTTTTAAATGTTGTCCAAATACTCCTAAATGATTTAAAATATTTTTACTAATTTTTCAAGTATTTCTTGAAGTTTATTTTCGACAAAAAACTGGACAACACTTTTGATGATTTTGTGTTAATGTGTTTTTACACCAAAACAATGTTTCTAAATATTGTCCAAATACTCCCGATCGATTTAAAATGTTTTTACTATTTTTTCTGAGTATTTCTTGAAGTTTATTTTCGATAAAAATTGGACAACACTTCGTCTTCAGTTTCAACCTTCGCCGCCTATAGGGCAACTTTGTGTTTGAAAGATGATTTCCAAAACAAAACGAGATGTTTGATTTTTTCCTAGAGGTAGACCGGTCGCACAAAGGGCGACCGGTGTCTGAACATTGAAACAAACTTTCTGTTTCATAATTTTGGAAGGGTGGACCGGTTCAAGGGTAGGGCGACCGGTCGGACCCTATGTCGGCCGGTCCAACCCCACCTGGACCGGTCCAAGGTGTTATTTTTGCTGTATTAAATTCCTTTCTGTATTAGAGCACGACCGGTCTCCCTATTATTTTGACATCAAACTTCTAGCCGTTGTGCAACAGACAACTTTTCCTTAAATTGTGGGGTTGATTTTTAACAGCTATGATCTTGATTTTAATTGCATTTTGTTTTTATAGAAATCTGTCCCCAATAGAAGCCTATCCTTGATCAATCATTTTCTATAAATGGATGAAGAATTGAAGCAACACAACTGAGAGAAAACTATAACACAACAAGATACATTCAAGCAAACACTTTTGTTCTTCTATTTCAATATTCTTGTTGTAATAGCCTAAGGTCTTACACTTTCACATCTTGAGGTCTAGGCTTAATTCTTGATTACACTTGCACTCAAAATTGTATTATTCATTATCGAGTTGTAATCTTGAATTTTTGGGTTCATCATTCAACATAAGATATCCTTGTGAGTGTTCTTGTGGTAAGAACACACTTGGGTGATCTAGGTGTTAGGTGCAAGAAGATTGTGGTAATCTTCTTATTGAAGAGTTTGGTGCTCTTTGAGGTGTTGAAGAATTTGGTGTTCTTCAAGGTTGAAGATTGTGGTAATCTTCATAAGGTGCCGTTGAAGATTGTGGTAATCTTCAAGGGAGATTGTGGTAATCTCCAAAGAGGTGTTGTAAGGTGATGTTGTATTAATTGTGGTAATTAATAAAATCTTTTTTTCTTTTTGAAATCCATCCCGGAGATACTGGGGTGGTAGAGGATTAGGCCCTAGGTGGGTTGAACCTCTATAAATCGACGCGTGTTGTTTACTTCCCGCACTTGCATTCTTGTCTTGGCTTATTACATTCGAAAAAGAGGGCATAATCGAGAAAATGAGCATAATCTATTCACCCCTCCTCTAGATTATCGTAGCCTCTTGGACTTACGAATTACTCTAATCCACTCTTCTCCAACACCGGAGGAATCCACTAATGTAATCTGTGACTTTATTACAAAATGGTGACAGTCCAAGCTAGGCCTTGATCAAGCAGCTGGCTTTGCTTCTGGGACCCAGCTTCTTCAAAAAACAGCTGTCTTGCTACTTCAGCTCCTTCAAACTCTTGGATTTGTTCACACATCCCTCCAACGAGTCTAAAGCCTCTGGTTCAAACTAGAACCTCACTACACCTCCTTCAACCTTGGAGTGTAGACCCTTTGTTCTTTGAAACAAGTTTTCCTCTTCAATAGTTTGAAGTCACCTTTCCGCCATCGAATGTTTTAGATTGATTTCCTTCGAGTTTAGGCTTGAGGATTTGAATAGAATGCTCGAGAAATATTTTCTCTTGCTTTGCAGGTTAGTGTCTATTTGCTTGCTTGCATTCGTAACCTTCTATCTGTGTATTCCTCAGCTTTTTATAGTGCTTGTTTGAAAAATATATCCATTGAAGAGATAGATATTTTATTCAAACTACACTTTGAGATTGTTGGCTTGTCTTGTTTTGCAACTTTGATGTAGACTGATCCTTGAATTTTATGCTCTGCAGCCTTTCCTTAAACTCTGCAGGTTTTCAGGTATATCTCATTGGTTTCTTGCCTTTTGCACTCTTTCAGCAAAACAACTATAAGGTTGGCAGTCTGACACATGCCTATTTTCTCGCAAAACAATTGACTTTGCTTTGACAACGGATCTCTTGATTTTATTTGATCCTTTCTCACGATAACCCTTTGTCGACCAACTCCACTTATCTTGGAGTGACTCAATTGTCATTCAGTCGATCGAGACACTTTTTCACATCGGATGAAACTTGTCTTCACTTCACTCAACTGCCACGCAACATATTCTTCATCTCGATCTTCAATCGAGACATTCTTCAACTTGGCTGCTTCTACTCACCTTATAGAAAACCCTATCGATTACAAGTTGATTTACAGTAGAATTGGGGTGCCAACTTCCTAATCTAAGTTTTATATGGTATCATCAAATTCTATTACATAAATTTCCCAACAATTTCCTCCTTTTTGATGAGGCCAAAACTCAAATAAAATAGTAAAGTAGACAATGCATAAACAAAGAATGATTTGTATGAATATGTCATTTTATTGAACATATCCTTCTTTCACTTTACAAAGCTTTACAAACTACAGTGAAAAGAATATACAAAGTACTTACAAATATCTGTGTATTTACATTGTAGTAAAAATACAACTTGAAGGTGTTTTTAGCAGTCTTCAACGCCTCTGCTGTTTCCCTCTTCTCTCAGCTTCTTCTTCAGCTCTTCGCCTATATTCATTAGCTCTCTTCCTTTTCTTTTCTTCTTCTTCTTCTTCCCTTTTCTTCTTCTCATAGGCTAGTTTGCAGCCGGGTCTTCTGTCCTCTATCTTTCTTCCCATCAGCGATCCAGTCTTTTATTTTCTTCTTCTTTCCTCTTGGCCATCTCCTCATTCCTCCTAGTCACTTCTCTCTTCTCAAGTTCATTCAGTCCTGCCCAGTAAAGAACATCTTTCTTAAGAGGATTGATATATTCAACATCTTTAGGCCTTGCTGGTGGAGTGCCTCTGCCTCTTCCACTACTTCTTCCTCTTCTTTTGCCAGAGTCAGCTCCTCCTCTGGGAGTGTCTTGTCACGCAGTTGAGCCCTTGAAGTTTGGCTTTATCTTCTTCCCGAGTCTGCCTCTTCTCCGCTGATTGACATAGTTCCAAATTAAACCTTTTCCCAGTACAATTCCCAAGCCTGCTTCAGAGACATTCCTTTGAGAAGTCCTTCAAATTTGAGCGTCTGGAATTCCTCTAGCGATCTTGGCTCAGATCCTGCATCAGAAACAAGAGCAAGTTCTTAAGGGAGCTTCACTGCTGGGGAGTCTTTAAGTAATTACCCTGCTGTAGAGTCATCGAACTTGGCTTTCAATCCTTCTATTCGACCATGCTTCCTTTCATCAACTTTAGCGAAATTAGCTTCGATGGCTTCTCTGGTCTTCTTGAAAGCTAACTCAGCTTTTTCTTCACCGATAAGCCTTGTGGCAGCTGGGAAAGGAGTGATCTGGTGGATGAGCCATGTTGGGGTTTTTAAGCACGATCTTCAAGGGATTATTCTTAAGAGATCCTTCCCACTTAATTCCACTTCCTTCCCCTTTACTATCTTCCCCTTTTTTGGCATCATCACCAGGGAGAGATTTCTGAGAAGAGTTTGACAAAATAAGATCCAATTTTTCATGAGTTTTAGAGTGAGCTGTTATGTGTTCTGATCGCAGAGGCTTCATTTCTACAACCATGATTTTCATTTATGCATTCATGACCATCATCTCCGTGCACAAATTGGCTTCAGTCTTGAGAAGGTCTTGCTTATGTTGAGCTTTCAGCAACTCCATATCTGATTTGTGCGACTAGTCTATTATGAAAATATGGTCTCTACCTCTGCCGAAATTTTGCATTTTCAGCACTCCAAATCACCAATTTTGCCAACAGGGATTTGAAGTAGCTGACTTGTTCCCTTCTGAGTGCCTTTGTTTGAGCTGTCCATTCCTTGATTCTTAGAACTATTCCACGAATATCTCCAGAGATGGTTGCGTCATGATTGTCCAGCCATTGGTTAAGAGCCACAAAACCTCTTTCCATATTTTCAATTATGAGCAGATAGCCTTGAAGGTTTTTGGAAGTCTCCGCTTTAGTTGGATCGGTCTTCTAGCCATACTTGCATCGAAATCAAATCCAAACGGCACTACTCGTAAATCATATGGAGCTTCAAATTATTCAGGGTGGATTTCCAAGGTGTACTTGGCACTTTCAGCAACAGATTCGGTTACGAGGGGTACCTCAGCTACAAATGGAAAGTAGTCTGAGAATAAATCATTTGGGACAAAAAGAAACTTCTCCCACTCCTCCTTCGAGAGCCTTTCCTTTGCCGTTGAGACTAGCTTCAGCTCTAGGTGCCTTAGCTGTTTCATCTTCAACATTCACAGCTGTGTTAACCTGCGAAGCTCACTGATCCTCAGCTATCTTAACAGCCTCATTGGACTCAATTGTTGTATCCTTTTGAGTAACCTGTGCCTCAGCAACGTCATGGGCTGGTGATGGCACTATTGGGGGTGGGACATCAACCAAAACAAATTTTGCGAGAGAAGCTTTCTATCTTGTCTTTCTCATTTTTGCTACACTTCCTCGATTTCTGGGTCCTTGACTGGTTTTTATTTGGGAGTGGACTCAACTTCATCTTCTGTGTCAAGGAATTCCACAGAGATTTTCCTCAGAGTCATGCAGTGCACTTATTTCTTCCATCTCAGTTGACTTTGGTTGAGGAGCTATCATCTTTTCTTCCTCTTCGGCAACTTTACCTAAGGAAGTCTCAATCTCCTTTGGGCCTTCATTACCTACAACAACTCTCAACCATTGTGGGGCCTTCTACATTCCCTTTTGTAGTCTCAGCGGCATTAGGGTCTTGGACATTCCCTTCTACAGATGAAGCTGCATTGGGGTCTTCATTAGTGGCATCCTTCGAGGTCTCAACCTCTTGGATTGCGCTTTCATGACCAACAGTCTTAACCGCCATGGTCTCATGTCCATCTTTTGCCTCAGCTGCAACAACAACTTCATTGGCCTGCAGCGTAGTTGGAGTTTCAGCTGAGACAGTCTTAGCCATCTGAGCCTCGTCAATCCCACTCTCACTACGGTTTCAGTCTCCCCATCGCCTCCTAACTTCAAATTTGTTGAAGTCTCCCACAACCTCCTCCAACCCGTGGTGTGTGCAGTTTCTCCCTCAGCTGGGGCGCACCAACTGAATCATCAGTAGTGGGGTCACATGACACAAGAGACTCGACGTTTTTCTCTCTGAGTGATCAGCCGTCTGGGTGTCTCAACAACTATCGCAGGGGTTGGTTCAGCTAAGTTACCCTCTACTTCTCATGTCTTAGCTTCATCGCCAATTTCCCTGGTCGGTCATTCAGAGTGCACATGTCAGGTTGAGGCGTCAATGGTCCTCACCATTTCCAAGATATCGGGGTAGGATAGATTTGCATGGATGATGACTCTCCAGGGCCCCTTAGAAATGTCGATCATGCATCTCCTTGGACTCTCTTAAGGCTTGTTTTTTAGCTCGGCCTTCTCAATTGGATCAAACATCCGGCTCTTCTTCTACATCGCCGTCTACTCTTTGTTGCTTGAGCTTTGCGATGCACTTTTAGAATTATTATTGAAGGGACAAGAGTGAGGCTTCTTTGACTCCTCAATTGCATTGGTCTTCTCACTTGCCTTTATTCTCCTCATCCTTCTTTTGATAAAGGATGGTAGTGCGTAAATCTAGGTCCAAAGTCGACTGATTGCAATATTTCCCAAAAAGCTTATGAGTTCTTGTTCATCCTCAATGAATTCCAGGCTTTGGAATTGAGACTGGCCGTGTGCTCGGCCTCCGGCTCTCCAGTTGTAGCCTCTCTCCGTACATCGGGGTGAGCGGGAGATAGAACTTGAAGATCATCATCATCTTCATCATCCTGCCGCAAAAGGCTCTTCAAAGAAATTTCGCCTTCCTCAACTATAATGGCATTAGTCTGAGGGGATTGTCCAACTAAGTCTTCATTGCCTTGGTCAGCTATATTCAGTTCAGATTCTTCATTTGTTTCCCTAACAACTAAGTCTTTGTGATACTGAGCAAGAACAACTGATTCCTGCTCAGTGACCGTCACATCATCTCTTTCCGTCGGACTCTTCTATTCACCAACAACAACTTCTTCCTTCTCAGCTTCAGAAGCTGTTCCAGACTCAGCTGGCTCAACAACTATGCCAGACTATTTCACCAGTCTTCTCCTTGATTTCATTTTTAGAGGAACTTCAACTTCTTGTTCTTCTTCTCCTTCACCATGGTAGCAGGCTCTACCAATTTCAACTTCTTTGCTTTAGATGGCTTCCGGGGTGCAACTGATCGTTTCTTCCTCACAACGGGTGAGGTAGATGGGGCAGGGGCCTTCTTTGCTGTGGGGGCGGTGATTTCTTGGCTGCGGGCACTACAAGAAAAATACGAATAGACATCACCAAATAGACATCATTTTTCTGACTATCCTGTTGTCTAATATGTTTAGCGTTGGGTTTTTTGCAAACCGATGTGTATGAGTGGATTTTTCCGCTAATAGACATCGTTTATCTTGTCTTGATGCCTGAACCGATGTCTATGATCGGTTAGACATCGGCTTATGCGACGGTTATTCGTGACGATGTCTATTTTTTCTTTAGCGTCAGTTAATAGACAACAATTTAGTTAACCATTGTTGAATGTTGAAAAGGATAAATCGTTTTCCCTACTTATCAAACTAACATTTTGCGTCAAACAAAAAACCTAAAAATGTTTTTTTAAAAAAAAAGAAAAACTAAAAAAACATTTTCTCTTTTATTTAATTATTCAAATTAATTCCTTAAAAAAATTTATTCAAATTATCATGGATTAATTAACAAATAAATCATGGATTAATTAACAAATAAAACATGGATTAAAAATAACTCATTCATAACCTAAAAAACGTCTTCCCTAAACAATACTCTGTCATATCCCACTGTTATTTGATCGAACAAGAAGACATCCATTGTTCATCCCATAAATCGATCCAAACCGTTAGCTTCAGACCATCGCCGGTGTTTTGAGGAACTGGCAGTCGCCCTGCTCATCCCAAAAAGCACTCGCCTCCACCCTTCGATCACAAACCAAGACCCCTGGTAAAACCCTAGGCCCCAATTATTGTTTGCTTGGTTTCAGTCCCCCGCCCCATGCGTTGTTTTCCTTCACTTTTTGTATTTTACAAGTTAATAAGTTGGATTTTTCATGGCACCTGGTAAATTGAAAATTCTAAATCATAAATAATTAGGGGGGTCTATGTTTTCTGAGCCATCTTTTACAGTTCATGTGCTGTTAGATTATGTTTGTGTGTTTTCAGGTTTTTAGTGGGTCTTAATTGGTTGGAGTTGAAGGTGGAGTTAAATGTTTGTGATCTGCATTGGGTTTAAGAAGAATATACTTCCTGTTAGTCTGTATTTATGTGTTTTATTTTTTGTTTTTCTTTTGAATGTTTGATTTTAAATTTGAGGTTGGATTGGTTTAAGGTTTAGATATTTCTTGATTGTTGTGATTTTGATGAATCTGAATGTCTTGAAACTTGCTGATGGATTTTGGATCAAATCCAAACATCTCTGTGTTGACATTGCTTTCTCTAATTGCCATTCGCATTTTCGAATTGCATCATCAAATAATATATATATATATATATATATATATATATATAGGGATTGGTTCAAATGAGACCAATCCCTTTAGGTTAGTCCATAAGAACACTTATGGACTCTTGATTTAAAATTTTGGATGGTGTAGATCATTTTAGTTAATTTAGGCTTATAAGGGTATAATTGTACTTTTATATTTAATCAGTTTTGTTAATTGGACGGTTATTAACTTCAACGTTTTTTCAAAATTGATACTTCTTTCCGCCATATTTGTGAACAATTGTTTTATTGTATACTTAGTTCGATGGACTTGTATACTTAGTCATGTTTTATTATATATTTAGTTCAAATGGATTTGTATACTTGGTTCAAATGGAATCGTATTCTTAATTATATAAGCGAGTTTAGTAAGTAGTTTAGTGAATTTGTATACTTAGTTATGTGGATTTGTATACTTAGTTCAATGGAATTGTATACTTAGTTATATAAGTAATTCAGTGGAATTGTGTATTTAGTTCAGTGTAATCGTATACTTAGTTAAATGTTTCTGTATACTTAGTAATATTTTAATGTATAGTTAGTTCAATGTAATTGTATACTTAGTTAAATGTTTCTGTATACTTAGTAATGTGTTAATGTACCGGTAGTTTAGTGTAATTGTATACTTAGTTAATTGTTTATGTATGCTTAGTAATATTTTAATGTATAATTAGTTTAGTGGAATTGTATACTTTTCATTAATTGTTGCATGATTCTATTGCCATATTTGAATAATTTGCAGGTTCGAATGGGAAGGGAGAGAAAAGAAAGGTGAATCGCTTGATTATGGGGACATGATCAATACAAGATCACGTCCCTAATATTTAGGAAGCGGTTACTATATTTACTATATACTTTCATATGAATTGCTGTATAGATTTGTTTATATCTTGGCCATTGATTTATTTTTTTGATGGTGTAGATTTGGTCCTATGGTCTTACCTAGTAGGGTAGTCTCATAGGATCCCCTCCATATATATATATATATATGGATCAACAAGTAATGTCAAACAATATCGTAATTAATTAGAAAATGTTGAGATAAAAATTGAATGAGACAGAACCCTGGAAGAATACATATGGCTTGTAGAGTTCTACTAATTGCCATTAGATATGGAGGGAAAAGAGGATAAACCAAAATATATAATGAGTCATTCAAGCCTGGGTTGGTTACTTATTTAGTTCTAAAAATAGTTCAGACCATAAAGCTTGGTCATTCAAGCTTGGTTTATGCAGCTGAGGCTGAGCACAACCTTAGCTTGCTAAATTGACAAGCTCTAAGTAGTTGCAAAGCTTGGCTTAGGAGAGTGGGAGATGGACAATCTTGGTCCACTTTTTGCTTTCATTAGAACCACTGGAGACTTTTGTTTTAAGGATTTAGTTATGTTTAAATAAAATCTTGATGGTTTTTGCATTTTTTACTTTTAATCTGTTGTTTCTTGGTGTTGACTCTTGAGGATGTTATGTCATTCAATCATTGTATTTTGTTCTCAGCAATCACAAAAAAGGAGGAACAACAAAAAAATAAGCTATATTTATCCTTCCATTGTTATAGGCTATTTTAAGTCTAAGGCTATAAACTGACCGAATTTTAAGTCTTGGGCTATATTTATATCCTATAGAAATTATTAATTAATCTGATAATTTCAATATTTTATAACTGTTTTTCAATCATTTTTTTTCCAAAACGATAGACTTTTCATTCATAAAAAACTCGGAGCAAAATTACAATTTTGCGAAGCCCATCTTAGAACTTAGAACCGATTTGGCGGACATAGCCAATCGGGGAAATGATCATTCCAAAACTGAAAATCGAGGCAATCAATGGCCGAAAGAGCTAATCTATTATAGACGTTCCTACTCTTCGAATCCATAAAAGCGAAAATGCAAGAATCAAAAAGATACCATAAAAGAAAGATGTCTTCGGCCATAAGCTTTTCACCAAGAGCAAAGGATCCCTTGGCATTGAGTTGATTAGCAATATCCTTGTCATCTATATTTATAATAATCCTCTTGATTCCCTTAAAATGAACAAAGCACATGGTTTGTCTGATCCCAGCTAAAGAGCTTCCACTGAATGAATAAAGTCATTCCTAGAACCTTTCCAGGCATAGATCATATTTCCATGCTCATCCTTGATCCAACCACCAAAAACAAAGGAAGTACCACTTTGAAACACACCACTGACCACATTAAAAATGGGTCCTAGTGCAGTCAAATTACCTCCGAGCACCGAAGATGAAGAACAAGCCTGTGAGGGCTGAGGCACCTGCTTAGCCACACCCCCAGTTGCATGCTTAAATTCCAACCATTCACAAACAACTCGGTCAACGATCTCTTTTTCCGTCCAAATAATCTTTTCGAAGATGCAAATATTACGTGTTTTCCAAAGCCACCAAAGGATATCGACGGATAATTGAATGCGGTCTTGTGAAACACTGCCTTTGTCCAAGTTACAAATATCATGCCAACATCTTTTGACAGAAAAGGAATCCTCAGTAATGTTGCTCCAGATGACAGGGGCGAGTTTCCACATGGTTAAAGCACGATTGCACTGGAAGAGAAGATGAGCCAGAGTCTCTTCTTTCAAACCGCAGACCTGGCAAATCTCAGTAAATGGGATATTCCTTCGGTTTTTCAATCATTGTCATAAACTCTAAATTCATCCATCATTGTAATAATTTATTCATCTCTGCCACAAAACAACAAAACATTTGATGTTCAACAAATTGGAGTTAACTGCTCACTGGGTTGATTCTCTTTAATGTATAGTCAGTTGTCAGAAATCAGTAAAACTTTCTATTTCATCAGAAAGAATTTACAATGGTTGAAGGAGTCTCAAAATGGGGAAATAAATTTCCCTTTTTCACATGCAAACAATGTTATACTATATAGTCCGCTTGTTAGCAAATATCCTGTTGTGCCTTTCCTGCGAGAAATGGACCGCCCATACGGAGCCTTCGAGCAAAGGAGAGCTTCTAACAAAACCTCCAATGCGTTTTCTATCGCCTCAGCCTGTTTGTCCAATCCAAATGAACTCAGCTCTGGAACGAGTTGGAGTTCGTATAGAAGGTCTATCGCTGCAGCTATTGTACACGTACGATCCCACGATGGTTGGGGTCTGACCTCGACTCAGATGTAAAATATAGTTCATCAAACAATAAAAAAGAAAATTAAAAAAAAAACCTTGAATTTCAAACTAGAAAACTGTAGAGAGAAACAAAAAGAGAGGAAAAGGAAAAAAACACCGAATGAACAAGCTTAAGAAGGCGTTCAAAGAGATTTGATTTATGTACCTTAATTTATGCATTAGGGATACACCTGTGTTCAGAGATATGCAACGAAATAGTATGATCATCAAGATGTGTATATGAGTGCAACAAAACTAAGATTATGGTACCATTAATGACAAAATACAGAAAAACAAGACAATTGTTTTCTTTGAATTTTAGTATTAGTATCAACTGTTAATGGCTGGACCTGATGACAAAATCGTTCTCAGCAAGCACCACTGATTTCATGCAAGTGCTCCAAGATATAAGCCCTTGGAATGATGCTGAGAAGCTCAACCAACACGGATGCAAAGCAGTGTGGTTTCTATGTACTGTGATACATGAGAGAGATACTTCACGAATGCTTCAGCACTAACAAAGCTCTACTGCGATCAATTGTAAAATATACAGTTTCATATTTGAAGTTTTCAACTAGTTTAAAATTGTATAATTTATAATTTTGTAAAGTGATTAATAGTTGGTTTTTTTCAGCAAGATTAATATAGTTGGATTTTACTAATATAATTTGTGTTCATAGTTCAAAAAGGTTAATACACTCCAGCACAAATTGATGAAGTGCGTTTGGAGTGGGCGCATTGCATACAAGATCACATGTTTGAGTAGAATAGGTATTCAAGCTACCCTTAACTTGGCTAGAATTTTGTTTGTGAATGGTTAAATTTGTTTGGTTTATTATTCTTTGATTTTTTCAGCTGTTGGGGTTATTCTTGTTAATTAGTCTTTTGTTTTCAAGAACTAAAATAATTTGTAATCTACTTGTTTAGTGTGACTGATAATGTTTTGGTTTGGAAGAGAAAGTGGTGGAATTTCCTAAGAGAGGCGGTGATATGAAGGTGAGGGGTGGTGGGGGCTATTACATGGTGGCAATGGCTTGGTTTGGTTTTGTTTTTTTAGTTCTCATTTACTCTTGGATTTATTTGCACGAGTTGCAATGGGACATTTGTTCAGGAAAGTGAGTTGATCCTAGTCCCAACATAGGTATGTCGCACGCATCCATCTATTTAGTTTTATAAATCTATATTTTGATTTTAATTTGATGGACGGTTGCAAGATTAATGGTTTTATTTCTGACTACTGTTAATTTGCAATTATGTAGATTACGATTTTTGTTTGTCAATAGCAGTTTTCATCAAAAAAAAAAATTATCTTTATTAGAAGTGCCAAACTACAAATTATATCACCAAACAAGTAATAATTTACAAATGGACTGATTGTAAGTTCTGATTTCATATTTTATTAGCTATAATTAACTTTATTGTACTAAGATTTGCTCCCATCTTTTCAGGTATTTTTACTAGAGGGGTCAAAGGATGTTTCAGGACGTGTTTGTTGTATTTGCACTAGCACTCATTAGATTTTGTTTATAAACATTACTAGTAAGGATTTGCAATGTAAGTTGACAAATTGGGAACTATGAGGATGTTGCATCATTAAGGCCTTTAAGTAGTTGCTTGTATATAACCACATTTTGGCCTTTACGTATACTCGTTGTGCACATTTTGAATGAATGGCTTAATGCAGGTTATATTTGTTAATTTCGATTGTACTTAATTGTTTGTTGATTTAGATTAGTGAATATTGGTGCTATTGTCGTTAATTAGAGGGGTAAAAACACAATATTGTTGAATTAAATGAAATCAGTTAAAAAAAACATCAGTTATTGAAGTGATGTGTTAAAATATAACGACAACAGTTATGCATTATAGACATCGCTTTCACAACTTATGTGATTTCCTAACTAACAAAACCAAAACAACAACACTTATAAGCCGTTGTGCTTACAGGTATCAACGTCGGTTAAAAACCGATGTTACGAAATGATGTTGTTATAGGAAACAACATCGGTTAAAACCGTTGTTAAATAATTCTCACTTTAACAACAGGGGCTTTAACATCACTTATATTTCTTAAACAACATCGTTTTTAAACCGATGTTGTTTCACTTATTGACATCGGTGAAAAACCAATGTTGAAAACCCACCCTTTAACATCGGGGCTTTCAACATCGGGTTTTTATCATTAGACATCATCGATTAAAAACCGATGTCTATTAGCTTTTTTCTTGTAGTGGTGGGCGGTGCGGGATTAGGTGAGGGGACCTTAGTTTGAAGCAATCGTGTGTTTTTACCAACAGAAATATCACGAGACGTTCTCGCTTGATTCCTCCTCGTTGGTAGTTGTCTTCTTTGCATGAGTCTGTTTCTAGGCACCGAAAAGGTTCATCTAAACATCTTCTTGTTTGCATGGAAGGGTTTCCCTTTCCTAAGAGAGCCGATTGAACAATCCAAATTTGATATCCATGCGAGTTAGCTACCACATCCATCAGGTTGTGGTGGTCTTCTTTGATCGAACTCTTTAGGGCGTGTAGTTTGGCTTTGCGGTAGCCTCATGTTTGGCTATGTCTTCCAGGCAACAAATGCCAAAACTCTCGTCTTTTTCTCGATTATCTCCTTGACCCGATGTAAGGGAGATAACAATGTTCAAACAAGGTCAACAACCTTAAAGTTGAATGACTTGTGGTTGACTAATGACAAAATCTCACCATCATGAACTTCAAATTCACGTAGTATAGTGCAACCTCTTCTAGATAGGTGTGAGAAAACTCCATGGTGAGAAATTTCTTGAGGCCTGTCTTCTCAAGTTTTGTCGCAATCTTCTTGGCTAACTCCTTGTTGATGCCCTGTTTGACAAGGCCTTCGAAATCCACCGTAGCGCCAAGAATAAACTGTGGATCTTCTTAGCAAGCTTAGGATAGTCGTGGTAAATGCGTAGGTGCCATTTTTCAATATTGAACTCGTGATTGGAACAAAGAAAAGAGCTAGGGTTTGAGCTTTATTTTGCATAAAGAAAAAGTTTCAATAATGATTTCTTCGAGAGCAAGAGTGTATGTGAGGAGAGAAAAATTGAATTTCTCTATATATGGGACATGAAAGGACAGTTTTAGAATTAAAAAGATAAAAACGATCAAAGGTTGAGATCACATTTTGAAAAATGCATTAATTTTCCCACATTAGATGCATCAGCATTTATATCCAATCATGTGTAAACTGGCACATGCTTTTTACTAACATCATAATTACCACGTTAAGTTAAGACTAAAAATGTTCCCGCTATGAAAAATGACGCATTTTGTCACTTAGCTCAATAATAACTCAACTATCTTCATTTATGACTTGACTTTGCTTCTCTCTTGTCTAACTAACCACTTGGCTGTGCAGCTAACTTGATACAACTGACTAACCATCTTAGCTGTTTCACTTGGTTGTTAAGTGAAACTCTACTGAATTCCATTTCTCTCTTCTTTAACCCTGTTGAATGAGTTTTCTGAGCTTCCAAACCCAACTCAATCCATCCAAGCTCATTCTTAAGTTCTTCAAATCTTGATTTACATAATGTCTTTGTGAATATATCAGCTAACTGCTTATCAGTTGATATGTATTCCAATATGATGTCTTTATTTTCAACATGATCTCTTATAAAATGATATCTGACATCAATGTGCTTGGTTCTTGAGTGCAATGCTGGATTCTAAGTAATAGCCATGGCACTTTTGTTATCACACATTATTGGAATCTCTCTTTCTTCTATATCATAATCTCTCAGCTGTTGCCTCATCCATAAGACTTGGGCACAACAACTCGCTCATCGATAATGTACTCTTTCTAAATCCGCTACTCACCAAATGGATGTAGCTATTCAACATCGTAACAATCTCATTATTATAATTAACTATTGAAAAAGATTACTCGTTTCTTGCTTGACCAAGAAACAAACCGATTTCAAGCATTTGGAATGTACCGATGTACTTTTCTGTCAAATCTATATCCAACATAGTCCGAGTCCGAGTTGCCAACTAACTTGAATCCTCCTTCCTTTGGATACCATAAGACAACTTCCTTTGCATCCCCTTCAAATACCTTAGGATTCTCCTTTGCTGCAAATATCATGTGACTTTCCTTTGGAGCAGATTGAAATCTAGCACATATACCTACAACAAAGGTGATGTCGGCCTACTTGATGTCAAATAGAGCAAAGTTCCAATAAGAGCTCTTTATCTTGTTTGATCAACAACTTTTCCTTCTACATCCTTGTCCATCTTCACTGAAGTATTCATGGGAATCTTCACTGATGACTTCTCTTCCATACCAAATTTCTTCATTAAATCTCTAGTATATTTTGTTTGACTTATGAAGGTTCCATCCTTCATTTGCTTGAGTTGAAGACCTAGAAAAAGAAAGTGAGCTCTCCCATCATACTCATCTCAAATTTTCCTTGCATAAGATTTAAGAATTTGTCACACATCTCTTTGTTTCTGGATCCAAAGATAATGTCATCCACATATATTTGAACTAGCTATGTAGGTCCCAAAGGGTGTGAAGTAAGGTTTAGAAGGGGGGTTGAATAAACCTTACCAGATTTTGAATTTAGTCCTTTTAAAATTATTCAACAGAGTTGACTCAAATAGTTATGTCCTTGATGGACAACTAACTTGTTTTTCAATTCTCTGAAATTTTTGTCTATGTTACCCACTCAACAGACTTGTCGACAAAGTTGTTGATAGTATAACTTGGTCGCTTTAGCTCAAGCTAATACTTAACTTGGGTTTTGATTGTTTTTAACGGTGGTTTGAAGACTTAACACCCTTTGTTTAGAATTAACTTGTTTTAAACACTTGATTTTTAGCACTTGGTTATTTATAAGTTGGATAGCAAATAATACTTGACAATGAGATATAAAGTAAATGTGCGGAAAAAGTAAGTTTCTTTGAAAGTAAAGGACACAAATATTTTATAGAGGTTCGAAGATGGGGTAATTCTTCTAATCCTCTCTTCTCCAACTCCCCGGAGGAATCCACTATGTAACATCAATTTACAAAATGGTGAACGATCTGAGACAAAATTGATCACACAAATAACTTCTCTTGCGACTCGGTTTCTTCACAGGCACAGGCAAACCTTGCTACTTGACTCACTTCTCAAGTTCTTGGATTTGATCACGAAGCCCTCCAACAAACTTGATAATGGTTCGACCTGGAACCTTTCTACAATTCTTACTTGGAAAGTAGACCCCTCCGATTTCTTCAAAAGTTTCATCTTCAATAGATTTGAAGTTGTATTTCCTTCACAACTTGTGTTGGATCGATTTCCTTCGAGTTTTAGGCTTGAGGAATTGCTTGAATGTTTATGAGAGTATTGCAGGTTAAATGCTTGAATATTGCTTGCTTGTTCGTGGTTCAGGTCTGCTCTTCTCAATAACTTCCTCAGCCTTTTATAGTGCACATTTGAAATTTTGCCCTTTGAAGAGATAAACTAATTTCAAATGTCACTTTGTGTTCGTTGGCTTGTCTTGTCTTGGTCTGCAGTCGTTTATGTTGACCTTTCCTCGTATTAAATGTCTTCGCAAAGATTGCAGTGCACGACATAAGGTGCAGTGTTTCCTTTGGTTCATTCCTTTTGCACAATTATGGGACTAACACTTTAGACTTGACAACTTTGACATATTACTATATTGAGTAATATTCTTGACTTTAATCAACGGATCTAAGTCAGTTGTCTTGACTAGACTGCTGCCTTTACCCCAGGTGACTTGAGTCTGCTCCAATCATTGGTTTGACTTAACTGTCACTTTGTTACTTCAACTTGTAGACTTGGCTTCTTGAGTTGACTTGACTGACTCTTCTTACAGCTATTCCCCAGGTGACTCTTCTTCAGTCGAGTTCTTGACTTCCTTCGTGGCCATACTCAGCTGACACACAGTAGAGTCTTCACATAGTCTGTATTTGACTTCTTGTAATCCTTGGCATAGCTGACTTGACTCAGCTTTTCCAGCCCTATCTATTACAATACAAATTACAAGGAAAATGGGGTGCCAACTTCATATTTTATGTTTTACATGGTATCATCAAAATCTACTCAATAAATCTCCTAACAATTTCCCTCTTTTTGATAATGCCAAAACATAAAAATATTTGAAGAAAGTAAACAACAAAGATATATACAGACAATGCAGTAACAAAGAATGCATGCTTAAATGAATCATTTTATTGATCATAGCATTCTTGTCCTTTACACAACTGTTTACATTTGGTATCAAAGCAATATAAATGTATACATGTCAAAACATTGTATATCTAAGCTAAGATACATAAAGAGTGAAAATTATAGGAAATCCCTAAGTTTATTACGAAAGACTTATATAGATGTATATTCAACAAAAATATATGAAGGGGTTCACAGCAACACTTCAACGCCTTTGCTGCTTCCTTCCTCTTTCTTCATCAGCTCGTCTTCTTTCTGGATCATCCCTTTTCCTCTTTCTTTCCTCTTCTTCTTTCTTCTTCTTTTCATAGGCCCGTTTGGTAGCAGGGTCATCCCTTTGCTTCCTCTCAAGCCATTCTCTTGTTTGCCTTAGATTTTCTTCTTCTTGCCTTCTTGCAGCTTCAACGTTCTTCCTTTCAACCTCTCGGTTGGCAAGGTGATCATATCTAGCCTAGTAGATAATGCATTTCTTCTCAGGATCCACATACGATACATCTTTTGGTTTTGGTCGAGGCTGGGAGCCTCTTCCACCACCACTTCTTCCCTTTCCTGACTCAACTCTTCCACCTCTAGGAGTGTACTGTACTGGAGTCTTCTGCTTTCCATCCGAGTGACTACTGGAAGTCTGCTGCTTATCAATTTCTTTACATAAGGCTAAACCTTTCTCCCATTACAAGTCCCAGGCTTGAGACAGAGCCATTCCTTGGAAGTAGCCTTCTGATTCAAGAGTTTTAAACTCCTCAATTGATCTAGGCTCAGATCCATCATCAGGTATTGCATCCTGGTCCTTTCCGGCTGGAACACCACCATATTGTTTCATGATCTCCTGAATGCGAGCATCTTGCTTTTCGGCTATCTCTTCAAATACAGCTTCAATGACCTTTCTTTTGTCTTTCATGGACACTATAGCTTTCTCGAAAGGTAAGGTCACATGGAGTTTGCTGAGAATAGAGGCAGTGACATCACTTAGCTAAGGGGTGTCAGCAAACATCAACTTTAATCTTTCGAACTTCCTTCCCCCTTAGCCATGTCATCTCATTGCTTCAATTTTTCTTCCTTCAATCCCTTGAGGGACTCTTCTTCCCTCTTTTTGGCGTCATCACCAAAGGAGAGAGGTATCCCAGGGAACAAACCTCCGTGGATAAAGTCCAGTCGGCTGATAGTTGAGTTGTGCTTGGAGTCTGCTGCATCATACGCCTTTCTAAACTCCGAGCGAGTGACCTTAGACTCGGCTGATACATTCTTCATTTCAACCATGAGGAGACTGGATTCTCATTCATGCTATTCTCGAGTCTAGTTATCTCATTCTTGTGGAAATGTTGCAACAACTCCATATCCGTTTTGTGAGACTGGTTAATCCTCTCAATGTACTCCTTCATCCTCTTCCTGTACATGTCTTGAAATGCATCATCGCGCACGTATGGAATATCTTGTTGCTCAGGTGCTTGTGATGATTCACTCAGTGCCTCGGCTGTGGCAGCTTCATTGGCAGGGGTTACAGCTGTGGGAGCCTGTGACTAAGCTGTGGGAGTCGTTACTGCTGCAACTGTGGGATCCTGCGCATATGACTCATTTCCAGCTGGGGCAGTTGAGATGTTTTGCCCAGCTGACTAAGCCTCAGCTGTCTTAACAGCTTCCTCGGTCTCAGTGGGTTTTTCCAATTGAGTAATCTTGTCCTCAGCTGTATCATCAGCTTCATCGGAGGATGATGAAACCTGTGGAGTTGGCTCATCATCAAAATTGAATCTCATAGGAGCCGTCTTCTCACTGACTTGGCTTTGAGATTTGTGGACATCCTCAGCTGTGTCCATCGTAGGATTATCATGTTGAATGGACTCAGCTTCATCCTCCGATCCCAAAAATGATGTATCAATGTTTTCTTAGGAGTCTTGAAGGGCACCAATAAGTTCTTCTGCGGCAGCACCTTCAATTTGAGGAATGTTCTCAATTCTATCATCTTTACCAAGGGAAGTCTCAACCTTCCGTTGGCCTTCAATACCCCCAGCAGTCTCCACTGCTGCAGGGCCTTCTGCAATCCCTTCGACAGTCTCAACTGTCTTAGGGTCTTCTATACTCCATTCGACAGACTCAGCTATCTTAGGGTCTTGGACATTAGCATCCAGAGGAGTCTCAACCCCTTAGGTTGCACTTTCAGAGCCCAAAGTGTTAACTCCCGGGCTTCACCATCCTTTGCCTCAGTTGTGGTAGCAGCTTCATTGGCCTTCTACGCAGCTGACATTTCAACTGAAATAGACTTAACTGTTTGAGCGTCGTTAAGGTCACTTTGCTCTTCTGTAAGTTCTTTCTCAGCTTCGCCTCCTAACTGCATTTGTTTGTCTCCCACAGCTTCCTCCAACCTAGCTGTGGTGGAGAGAGTTTACCCCTCAGCTGGCACACCACCTGAGTGAATGAGAGTGGGGTCACTCTGCTCCAGAGACGCAGTTGTTCCCTCTGAGTGTACAGCCGCAGAGGCAGGTGTGTTAACAATTTCTTCAGGCGTAGGCTTAGCTTGGGGGCCCAAAGTCCCAACTTCATTGCCATTTCCCTGGGAGCCATCAGTGGAATGCACTGGGGACGTGGTGGCAGCTATGGTTGTAATAATTTGCTGCGCCACTCCCAAGGGATCAGTCTGTAGAAGAGTTTGGGAGGACTCTCCTGGACCTTCTAATAAGCTTATTTAGTGCATGGCTCTGGATTCCTTCATAGCTTGCTGCAGTTCTGATGACTTTGCTGCAGCAGCAGGATCCATGTCTTCATCACTGTCTGTGAACTATGGAAGATGTTTGCGAGTATGCTCTAGAGAGCTTGTAAATGCGCACATCTTAGATTTCTCCAATGCTAGGGCTTGCTCGGCAGCTCTCTCATTCTCCTCCTCCTTAAGAATACAGAGAATATCTAGACAGTTGGCTTCATTCAGGGTGGATGGAACATCATCAACACCAAGGAATCGGAGAAGCTCTTCTTCTTCGTCGATGAACTCAGGGCGAGTGAACTGCATCCTTTAGTGATCCAGCTTCCATGCCCTCCATTCCCTCAAGCGCCTTTGAATGTCACGGTAAACAGGAGAGTACATAATCACATCATTATCATTATCGACTTCATCTCCAGTTTCTGGAATGGGAGCTAAGAGACCTTGCTCTTCCTTAGATGCTGTTATAGGAGGGGAGACAACTTTTTCAAAAACAGGCTCTGTTGTCTCGGCTGCATCAACTTCTTCAGCTATCTTCCTCACAGCTGTGTCTTTGTGAATCCTCTGCTGATCATCATCAGCAGACTGCGTGAACTCATTAACAACTTCAGGAGATTGCTCTTCCTGAACATCGCCAGATCTCGATTTTTCTCCTCTCGAGTCATCGAATTCAAATTGTCTTTTCAAGCTCAGATCGCCTGAACAACCGTCTCTTTCTGGATGGGAGCAGGGGAACCTATGGTTCAACATTCTTAGGTTCCTCAAAAGTGAAAGCATTTGGACTTTTCTTAGAGGCAGCTGCCTTTCTTGACTTGGCAGTCCTCTTCTTCTTTACGATAGGGGAGGGAATATGGTGTTCCTCCTCTATCTCGGCTGTGGGGGCAGGAGTCTCGGCTGCATGGGTAGGTGACTCGGCTGCATGTGCATGAGCTTTGGACTTGGCTGCGGGAGCTGGGGCTTTCTTTGTTTTGGCTGCGGGGAAGGAGCAGGCTTGGATACTGCAACTCTCTTCTTAGCTGGAGGAGTTACAACTGTGTCTCCAGGATCAACTGATTCCCCCTCACTGGTATCAGCCCTTCTAGCATGAGCTCTCTTCTGGGCTGCTGAGAGGTTTCCTCTGAACATCTTCTTGTTGACATGGAAGGGCTTGCCATGGCGTAATGCAATTCCCTTCACCTCCATAAGATGGCCAATAACCAGGCCATAGCCCAATGAGCATCCAAAGGACCCATCCTCCTTGTATGTTTTGTTTAGCATATTTTGGCGAGTCTCTTTAAAACAAACTCAAATTGATTTTACTTTGTTTTCTTGCATGATCGCACCATCACGATCGGCTTAGTTTTGGACGGTGATTGAAGCTTCCAAATTTCATGTCAACACACTTCGAGACGACATCCATCGACTTGTGATAGTCGCCTTCAACGAATCTTTCTTGGCTGTACAGATCACTTTCGCAGCACACTCGGGCTTGGCAACTTCTTTCCAATCCGCAGCTAAGTCGACATCCTACTCAGTGATGTCTTTTAAACCTTTCCCGGGCAACAAACAGTGCTCAACAAGGTTTTTGGCATTGAGTTTGATGACTTTACTGTGGACGGAAGACTTGATTTCATCGTCCTGCACTTCAGCGTTCACGTAAAACATAGCGACCTCTTCAAGGTACGTATGAGTGAACTCCATCGTCAAAAAGTCCTTCCAACTGATATCTTCTCAATTAAGCTCTGTTTCCTGTAAAAAGTTACAAGAATACGCAATATCATGCCCTTCTAAGGAACCAAGTAAAACACTCTAAATATACATGCAAATGTATCAATTATATACCATTTTAAGCCCCTAAATGCACGTAAATTTTACACATATCAAAATCCCCCAAACTTAAAGCATTGCTCGTCCTCGAGCAAATTAAGAAAAATAATATCAAGGGGTACAAAGAACACACAAAAACACTATAAACATTCAATCTCATTTGACTCCACATCTAAGTAAACCATGCAATTCATTATCAAGAATTCATCAATCACAAGTTCGACATAATTTATACTCTTTCGGGTACTTGACATCCCGACTCACAAGAAAGTTGTGTATCACTCAACTCTCAAAGTGTATGGTAAGTGTTTGCACTCAAAATCAATTCAGTGAATGTAGAACTACCATAGGCTTGCAAATCGTCTAACATCTCTACCACTCTAGTGTGCGTAACTTAAGAATCGAAAATGACTTTTATTTGGTTGTAATGTAGGCTCTGTGGTATGGGTAGGGAGTACTTGGATTAAATGACTTGACTTGAGCAATGACTTGCAACTCACCAACCCAATTTTATCATAAAACTCTTTTTTTTTTCAAGATATTTTCTTTTTCATCTCATACTCCACCTTTTTTTTTTCCTTTTTGCATTCTTAGGCCTTTTTGCCTTCTTTTCTTTTTCTTTAGCCTCAAGCTATCAATTTCTCAAAATTTTCAGAATTATTCTTTTTTTTGTCTTTGCTCGATTTTCTCTTTTCTTTTTTAGAGATTTTTCTTTTTTTTTTGAGCTTCATTCTTCTTTCATTTACCTAGATACTGCTCATCCCTCATTCTTTTGCCAACTTTTTTTCTTTTCAAGAATTTTCACCACATCTCCCCAAACTTGTTCATTTTCTATAAGCTCAAGAAATTTTAGGGATAAAATTATTTTTTTAATTTTTTTATAAGATCAAAATGTGGCTAACAATTAAAAGTTAAGGCTCAAAGTGGCTAACTAGGGAATCATGAGTTCATAGGTAAGCTTTTTAGGTTATGTAAGCTAAACAAAGATGGTCTTAAATCATTTTCAAAAATTGCACACACACATGGCTTCAATGAAGATACCAAGACAAGTTCTAGAGTTCTAACAATCATGATGGACACAATCAAGAAAAAATAAGCTGCATAAGATAAATCAGTTATAGGCACAAAAGCTCACATGCTTATTTTTTGCAACATGCTCAAATACCCAATTTTCTTAACTAATGCCAAACAAATAAAAGACATCTCCTCAACCATTCATCGCATTATTCACAAAATTATGTCATCTCATAAAATTAAATGCTCATAGTAAAAATCATACGGAAGCTTTTTTCTCTTTTTCGAAATCTTGATTAAAAATCACACACAAAAATAATTAAACGTGCTAAAGAAATAAACGTGCTAAAAATAAAATAAAAATAAAAAAAAAAAATTTAAAATAAAAATAATGAAAAAAAACAATTTTAATGTAAATTTGTTTTATGCTCTACATGAAATCCTATATGCAATGCAAAAATGCAACAGTACTAAATTACGCATTCTTAACAACCCCTCAATCTTAAAATATGCTTCGTCCCAAACATATGATGAAATTATCAAACGAAAAGAGGAATGCGTAATAAGTACTTACTGAATCACTGTGGTGGTGGAGGTGGAGGGTAGTGGCCCTGTGAGATGTGCCACTGATCCATACGAGACATCATCTCATACATGTCTTTTCTTTCGCTTTGGGTGATAGCATCGAATCTTTGTAAATATTCAGTGTGATACTCATCAACATTCACCGTCAACTGATAAATATTGTCTATTAACTTGCCTACATCGGCTTCCACCCTTTCTAGCCTATCACTCATGCTCCATGGTCGTTACCCCCTTATGCAGAGGTTTTCGGCGCATCCTTCATAGGTTCATCTTGCTCTTCTTGAGCAGCATCCCCCTGTTCACCTCTCATTAACCAATTACCCCCATTTCTTATAGACGTAACTTCTGGGTTAGGGAGCCTAACTCTTGTTCTATCCACCTGATTTAGCCAGTAATTACGCCCATCGGATTGAATCATTTTCATAGCAGATAAAATAGTTAAATCAATTAGTTTTGGCCCTCCGGCATCCGCATAACCTTCAAAGCTAACATTAAAATATTCGGCAATAGGAGTAATCATTCCACCAATATAAATTCCTCCCCTGTCAGATTTTCTCACTCTATCAAATTGTTGGGCTATCTTACCCCGGCATTAGGCACAACCTCCGTCCCAGATGCCATACACCAAATAATGAATAACTCATCTACTCGCAAGTCCCCTTTGCTTTCCTCCCTCGCAAAAATCGTTTCCGCTAATGTTCTTTGTATATAGCGAAATATGGGGTTTTGAATGCTTGATGCCTTCAAAGTACCTGGCGTATAGATTCGTTTACCAGTTATCTCCCTCCAAAATCTATCCTTATCAAAATCCTCATGCTCCTCTACCCCATAAACCGGAGTTCTATATATTGCATTTAAATCATCAATTGACAACTCCCTTGTCACTAACCGGAACCGAATCCCCATCAAATTCTGTTTTTGAACTACTAATTCAAAACTACACAAGAACTCAAGCGTATAAATTGAATAATAGCTCAATGCCCATTTAATAGTTCATGCCAATCCACCCGACCACATATAGCCCAAAATCTTCTAATAAACCCAAATTAGCAAGAGTAGGTTTATTGGGATACCTTGTATTTATCCATGAGCGGTAATAGAGTACATCCCAACTAGCCCGGTGTGTTTCATCTGACAAGATGACATTCAAGCTTCCGGTTCATCGACCGCGTATTCGGTTGTGGCTCGGGTTTGGGCTTCGGAGTTCATTCCCTTTTTATTCTTGTGTTCCTTCTTGTTCCTCTTTCTCCCCTAGAAGACATGAAAACCAAATTTATGAGGTGTAAAAATCTAAAAACTTGAAGGATTTAGGTGATGGGTTTTTTGAGAAGTTGAAGAATTTGTGTTTTTAGGGTGAGATTTATAGTAAATTTGGAAGAGATTTGGAGAAGAGTTTGAGTATTTTGGGAGAGAAGTTTCGAGTTGTAGGGTTTGGGTTTTGGGAGTGAAATAGGGGAGGATTCCCATCTCTTCAGGCCACACGACCCGTATGGGCTCGCACGACCCACTCGTGCGGCCCTGGGCGCTGCTGTCTCGCACTTACCGAAGTCCACATGGCCGTGTGGCTCTACACAACCTGGCCGCGTGGTGTGTCTTGGCTCGATGAGTCGCACGACCTATGTGACTCGGTTCACACGGCCGTGTGATGTAATTTTTGACCCTTTGTTTTTGTAGTTTGCCGTGACGCCTCCTACACAACAACTCACAAAACCAAACACAACTAAAAATTAAATTAATACAAAAAAAAAATGAAATTAAAATTGAAGGGGATCGAAAATAGAAATAAGTAGGAAATAAATTTGGTTGCCTCCCATAAAACGCTAAGTTTTACGCCTTCAGCCAGACTTCAGATGTCTACAATCACTGTCATTAAACCGTGTCAGTTGAAATCTGTGAGCCCTCATAATCTGTACCATACATCAGATGAATGACATTGCATTGTGCTCTCGGATTTAGTTTCGTGTCACTTGGGAATTTGCCCTTTTGATGTTGGCCTCCCACTGCAGTTACAATCTGGGCTACTTGTGTTTCTAGAGATTTCAATCTTGCATTTATGTTCGTGTTTAACTGAGTGACCTATTCTTCGATTCTGTCTATACTCGCTTCATCCTTGTTCAGTCTTGCCATAGTTTCTCCGATAAACGAGGATAGCATCTCTTCTAAAGATGCTTTCTTTTCATTTGAATCCACTCTGCCTGGATTACCCACATTAAATCTCGGAGGTGGCTGCAAAACATTTTTATTGTTATCATATGAAACGTTTTCATGGTTTCGCAGCCCTGAATGATAGTAATTGGGCGTCTGATTATTTTTATAATTGTTGTTGAAGTTTCTTTGTTATCCTACAAAGTTTGCCTCTACTTCATCAACAACAGGATCTCTTGTAGTCACTTGCTGCATCGCATCCAGTTTCATATTTAGCACAGATAACTGTTCTGTGAGCATGGTGACTTTCTCATCCTGAACCTCTGCCATACCCCGGACATTAAATCTCTCGGATGGCCATTGGTAACTATTCTTTGCCATCTTCTCTAACAGTTATAGTGCCTCCTCTGGATATTTCCCTAGCAGTGCACCCCCAGATGCAACATCTATCGTAGTTCTTGTGTTGCCACTTAAACCATTATAAAAATATTGAACCTGTTTGTAGTCGGGGTATCCATGTTGAGGGCACTTCCTTAGCAATTCTCGGAATCTATCCCATACCTCATATAATGGGTCTAAATCTCACTGCCTAAACTGGGCGATTTTAGATTTCAATTGCAGCATCTTACTAGGGGGAAAGTATTTGGCTAAAAACCGCTTACTTAGTTCATCTCAATCTGCTGCTGGTAGTGTTAGAGAGCATAACCATCCCTTAGCCTTATCGGGCAGAGAGAATGCGAAAAGGCAGCATCGAATGATATCCTCAGAAATACCATTCATCTTAACAGTGTCGTAGATTTCTAAGAATTGCGCCAGATGCGCGTTTAGATCCTCAATGGCTCTGCCCCTAAACTGATTCTGTGAAACCATCTGGATCAATGCATGTTTTAGTTCAAAGTTATATCCATTGACCGGCAGACGGGCCACACTCCCATAAGTTCGACTAACCTCCAGCTGGAAGTAGTCTCTAACTGCCCTTCTTGCGGGCATTTCCATTATTTGGTCCTATGCTTCCACCACAGGTGGGCGTTCCTCATTGTTTCTGTTGTTCATGGCATTCTGATTAGTCCCATCCGCCATTGCTTTAGATCTTTTCCTTAGTAGTTTTGTTGTCTTCTCGATTTCCAAATCAATGGGTATTGGCTGGGTAGATCTAGAACGCGTGATCATGCACTATCTGCACTTAACAAAAACAATGTTAGAACCGAAGAAAAATTAAAATAAAAAAATAAAAAAAAAAGAAAAATTAAAAAATATTTACAAAAAGCTTCAATTAGATTGAAATACTTATTACTATATATAAGTATAAACTCCAATCCCCGGCAACGGCGCAAAAACTTGTTCGACAAAAATTATTTGGATCTCTATACTACAAGTGTGCATTTTAGTTTATAGGATAATGTCAAGGAAGGTCGTATTCCTCAATGATTAACTACGAAACACTTAGGCTATAATAACATCGCATTCCAATTTTATTGAAGCGACCGAATCTCAAGTTTTAGAAAAATCGAAAATAAAAAGAAAAAGAAATAAATTTGCGAACCCCATAAGTATTTTCAACAACTACGAAAGCAACCTTAGGCACATAATCTCAACATGCTTCTTCAAGATTAAATCCAATTAATGTTTCACGTAACCAATTCATGCAATTCTATGGGTTCAGATCCTAAGCTAGTCTATTCCCTCTCCCGGGCGGCGCATAAATAGTAGATTAATAAGAATTATAGATCTCCCAATACATTACAACTATTATTAACTCCCAAAAGATCTATGAATTCAATGACTCCCCGCAAACAGTTGTACGTCTCACGACTCGTTACACCCGTTTATGTCTGAATTTGATTTCCGACTTTGTTAGAACTCCTCTTCCGAATTTTGCACTACAAATATGACATGCTAATTGTTGATTAGATAAAGAGCAATTAATAAGCACTCAAATTCATAAAATAGAACTCATGAATAAATTAAGAAAACAATTAATCAAGATTTAACATTAATCCACAATTTTGATTATGCCCTAAGATCCGAAAGATTAGCCGAACATTGATAACAAATTCATAGGCAAACTTGAAATCAACATTGTGATATTGTTTAAGCACAGACAAGAGATCTAAACAAAGAAAGAAAACTCCTTATTGTCAGGATGGATCTTCCTTCCAAGCCTTCGAAGCTCTTGTGCTTCCGTAGATGTGAAAGGCCTTGTGGTGTTCTTCGTAATCTAGCCCTCCTCTCTCAGAAGACCTTTGATCTTGTGTTCTGTGTATTTTGATGTGTTGTCTGGTGTATGGATGAATAAATTTTCGTGCAGCCCTTTGGTCCTTTATATAGGTGCTAGGAGAGACCACTTATAGAGTTTGAATGGGAAAAGGATATGAAAATCCGCCACGACCGATCCTGACAACCCGTGTGGCTTTCACACGGTCACTCTACATGGCCGTGTGGCCCTCACATGGTCCGGTCGTGCGGCTTGATTTCGTCCCTATTTTCCCCCAACACTTCACATGGACATGTATCTTCACACGGGCAGGTCACACGGCTGTGTGGTCCCACATGGTCCGGCCGTGTGACTAGTTTTATCTAGTTTCTTCGTCTTTTTGATCTTCTCTTCACACTCGTCAATCTTGTCTGGGCCTTCCAACTGATATCTTCTCAATTAAGCTCCGTTTCCTATAAAAAGTTACAAGAATATGCAGTATCATGCCCTTCTAAAGAAACCAAGTAAAACACACTAAATATACATGCAAATGTATCAATTATTTACCATTTTAAGCCCTTAAATTGCACGTATATTTTACATGTATCAGTTTTCTATGCATCATCAAAATCTATACAAATAAATTTCCTGAGAATAAATGTATTTATATTAATGATACACCAAGTGCTTATATTATTGTCTGTCTATACGTTGACCACATGTTTATTATTGGTAATAATCACGATATCATCCTGAATGCTAAGAAAATGTTGACAAAACATATTGATATGAATGATATGATTGAAGTAGATGTTATTCTTGGAATTAAAATCTCTAAAATATCTGATGGACTTTTCCTATCATAGTCTCATTATCTTGAGACAATACGTCGAAAGTTCAATGCTGATGACAATCCAGCTAAAACATCTGTCGATTTAAGCTCACACTTAGCCAAAAATCTGGGTGAGCTTGTACCTCTGCTAGAATATTCTCAAATTATTGACAGTCTAATGTATGTTACAAATTGTACTCATCCGGATATTGCCTACGCAGTTAATACACTGAGTAAATTTACGAGTAGTCCTAATAATGAACATTGGAAGGCATTGATAAGAGTTCTTAGATATCTAAGAGTCACCTTAAATTAGGGATTACATTATTCAAGATATCGAGCTGTATTAGAAGGATACCGTAATTCTAATTGGATATCTGACACAAAAGATTCCAAGTGTACTAGTGGTTATGCTTTTACCATTGTTGGAGCGGTGTCGTGGAAATCTTCTAAACAAACTTGTACAGCTTGATCCACGATTGGATCAAAGTTTATAGATCTGGATAAAGCTGGTGAAGAAGCAGAATATCCTATAAACAAACTTCTTAGAGGATATTCCTTGTATGCCTAAGCCAAATGTTGCAATCAAGATATATTGTGATAGCCAGTCAGCTATAGGAAGAGCACAAAATAGTATGTACATCGGTAAGTCTCGACATATACATCAAAGAGACAACAGTTGATCTCAAATGAGGTTATTACAATCGATTATGTGAAATTAAAGGAAAACCTAGCGGATCCGTTAACTAAAGGTTTGAATAGAGATCAAATATACTGCTTATCGAAAGGAATGGGGTTAAAATCCACAAAATAAAAGTATTCATAGTGGTAACCCAACCTTGTGAATTGGAGATCCCTAGACCTTGGTTTAATGGAACAACTAAGTTATGAATATTCAGCTACACACTTGGAACATGTTACAACTCATTTCTATCCAAGTGGAAGAGCCTGCAAAATGTGGTGAGGTTAAGTTATAAACTTTAACTGATTCATATACTTGAAAGAGGTGGAGTATGCATGATACTCTTAATGAAAGATAACATATAACACTTATGAATCCAAGATATTGTCCAAGGCCAAAATGGACATAACCGTGAGAACCAAATGGTGTTAGGAAATATATTATGTGGATGCTATTGTTTTGGTTTACATTAACAACTGAACAGTTCAAGACACTGCATCACTGTGCAACCTAGAAATCCGATAGTATTCCACTAAGAAAGGTTCAAAGCCACAAGCTACCTCTTCCGATGCAATAGCTTTTCCTTTGAACTCTCTTTAGTGTCTGTATACTCACATGAATTAATTTTCAATTATGTGGGGGTTTGTTGAAATTGATTTATGGAAATTGGATTTTGACCCGATTTCGACCAATTATTTAAGTGGGTTAATTTATTTGTTATAGGAAATAAATGAGATAAACGTAATCCACACTGCGGGTAGATGAGTTTACCATTTTAAATTTCTCAAAACTAATATCGGGTGAATGAGAAATTCATGCTTAAAGTAAGTCACTTAAATGCCTTTTATATATGGAAATATAAAATGGTGAGAATGTAAAAAGACACATCCCACATGGAAAGCATTTCAAATACTTGACTTGTTTATATAGAGTTTAGCCAATAATAAGGAGTGATCATATGGAGCTCCTTATGGTACACCCTAGTAGACCAAATTAATTTTGACTAGCCTTTGACTAGCTCAAAGAGCGCTAAAGACGGTGCGCGCCGAAGACAAGTCACGCGGAGCACCATCCAAGCTTGAGCCCGAGACCAAATAGGAGCTAAATCTAGGCCCGGGCCCATGCCCACGCACATCGCACTTAGTCACATTGGGCGCTTAAGAGGCACACTTTGCACTTTACACTTCACACTTACACATCATCGGTAGGAGATTTGAGGTGGCAAGAGTCATTTGGATGGCGGAATGTGATAGAGAGTGGCACTGAATGGACACGTCGTTCGTTCGCGGACGCACCATGATGACACGATTGTCCAGTGTGCATGGGTGCATGCCAAGGGGTGTGTAACTTTAATGGGATCAAATCTGGACCATCAGATCATGGCTGTTGATCAGAAGGCACGATATGACAATCCTAATTGATCCGACCAAAAAGTTGTACCCAATTTGAGGAGGCACCCGAAGTTATACAAAACAAAATTCCCCTAGAACTCATTTTGCATGAGAAAAATTTGAATTTAACACACATTCTGCATAAGTCAATTGTAGGCCCAAGGGGTGCAAAGTAATGTCTAGAAGGGGGTGTTTGAATAAAGTTTACTAAATTTTCCGATCTTTAAAATCAGAGTTACAAGAAACAACTATGTCCTTTAGACATTTGTGTTAAGCTTCATAAGTTAACCACTCAACAATTCTCTAAGAGAGTTGTTGATAGAGTAATTCAGCTGAGTGAAGTTAAATTTTTAGAAAATCAGTTTTCTTGTTAAACAACGAAAGTCTTACACCCTTTTAAAGTTTGGTTTATCAACACTTGTACTTTTTGGAGAGTTATTAACTGAATGGTTAGCAAATATTAAGAAATAAAATAAAATGCAGAAATAAAGTGCAGTAATGTGAAGAACATAGAAACTTTAAAGTGGTTCAAAAATGTGGTAATTCCTCTACTCCATTCTTCTCCTAATCCAGGAGGAATCCACTAGTACAATAATTTCTTTAGTTACAAAAAATACATCAATATTTGCTTTGATCACATGGCCATCTAATCTTTTGGGACTTAGCTCTTCGCAAGGAGGCAACCAAGCTACTTCAGTTCTTTGAATCTCCAAGAATTGATCACACAACCCTCCTTTAGATTCAAACCAGGTTCGGCCTTGAACTTCCCTTCAACTTGATGAACAACTTCGATCTTTTCACTTGAGAGTGTTGGATGAAGTGTCTTCGGTTTAGCTCGAGAGAGTGTATTTGCAATTTTTGCTTTCAGTTGAATATTGTTTCTCAGTTCTGTGTCTTGTTTCTCGTATTTTCTCATATGAATTACTCTATGTTTCTCTCTGAAAACTTCCCGAGATTTTATAGTAGGAGTTCGAATGTTATCCATTGAAGAGATAAACAAAAACTAAAACTCTTACTTAGTGTTCGTTGGCTTGTCTTGTTTCATAGCTTTTGATATTGACCCAACCTTGTTTGCCAGATTTCTGTAGGTATTTGAAAACGTGTCAGCATTCTCCAAGCATTCCATTTGATCATTCCTCCTTCACTCTTTAAGCATGAGCACTTTAAGGTTGCAGGTTTGTCCTTGTTACCAAAATAGGTAATTTCCTCGATTTCAATGCAACAGAATTCTTCTGTTGTCTCTGAGTCCTTCAGCTGCTTTACCCATTTAACTTAGGCTTGAGTCATCTCAATCATTTCTTGGTTGACTCTGTTGTAAGTCTTCTGAAACACTTAGTTGATGTACTTGATTGAAAGTCTTCTGATTAACTCAGTTGCGACTTAGCTGATTCTTCTCTGCATTCTTCAGCAAGTCTTTTGCAATTCTACTTAGCTGATATTGATTCAGCTTATATCCTATCTATTACAAAGTAGAAATTACATAGAAAAATGGGGTATGCCAACTTCCTAATACAAAGTTTTCTAAGCATCATCAAAATCTATTCCATAAAAAATTTCCTAACAATTTCTCACTTTTAGATGATGACAAAACTTTCTACAACATCTGTGCCAAAAATTAAATAATTGAAAATGAATATGACAAAATTTTATTCAGTAACTTTAGTACTTACATTATTCATGTATATTACAAATGAATTATAAAAATACAGACTTTTTGACTATCTTCCCCTATCTTCTACGGTGTCTTCTCTTATCAGCTATCATTTCCTCCTTTCCCCTTTCAACTTGTTTTCTCCATTCAGCTGCTTTCCTTTCATTTTCTCCTCTTTCAGCTTCATGAAGGCCAAGCGAATAGGGAATGTGTCTCTTAAGGGGATTGATAGACATTACTCCTCCGCCTCTTCTCAGTGGAGAGCTTATTCTAGAATGACACTGAGATCCTTCTCTCCCACCAGAAGGTTGTTCCCTGCCTCTACCTTCAACATGGCTACCACCCCGGGATACTTGACTACTAAAGGTCTATTGACTCTTGGAGCCGGAAGTCTGCTAACTCTTAGTGTTCTGACCTTGAGTTGGCTGCTCCCTGATCATCTCAATATCTTCAAGACCCTTAGCCCAGTACATATCACAGATATCACCAATGGTTGTCCCCTTATAATATCCCTCGGATAGTAGAGTTTCAAACTCTTCATTTGTACGTTCCTTGGAGAGTGACCTTGTTGGTGGTTTCCCATACTGTCTTCTCAGCTGTTTAATTCTGCCTTCTAGCTTTTTGTCAAACATTGCAATCCCTTCTTTTGATTTCTGTAAACCAAGGTCAGCTTTGTCATCAGCTGACAAGTAAGGTGGGATCTGTGTCAGAATTGAAGATCTTGTGCCTTTGCCTTTTGCAGATGTTGTTGGGGGCACTACTTTTCCTTCCCTCTTTTTGGCATCAACATTGGAGGATGGATGGATATTTTCCAAGATGAAGTCCAAGTTCATTTGAATCGGCAGCTAAATGACGTGAGCTGAGTTTAGTCAGCTATTTCTGCAAGGTGATATGTGTAAAATATATCTGCATTTAGAGGCTTATTTGGATACATATTTGATACATTTGCATGTATATTTAGTGTGTTACAGTTTGTTTCCTTTATTGGGTGTGATACTTCGTATTTTGTATATTTTTGTAGAAAATTGAGCTAAATTGGAAAAAAGCAATAGCACGTTCCAAATGATATGTCAAGAGCAAAGTACGAGCAAAGATGTGAAGGAAAGAACCATAGATGGTTGAACAAAAGGGAATTATTTCGAAAACATCCAAATGCGCTAATAGTTTTCAGCATTGACAGAGTTTAGTATTTTGGCCATAACGTTCTTTACAAAATTGATAATGAGCTGATTCAAATGGATATGGAATGCTAAGAGAAAGGGCTACAACTTTCATTGTACCCCAGGAGCAAAATCACATCACACGGCCACTCGTGTGAATTCAAACGGTCGTGTGAATGGTCCTACGGCTAATTTTTAGTCCTAATCCCATCAGAACTCTAACAGTGATCTCTTGAAACGCCTATATAAAGGGACCAAGGCCTTGCACGAAAAATATACACTACAATACTCTACGATGACCACCACAAGACCTTTCACATCTACGGAAGCACAAGAGTTATGAAGGCTTGGAGGGAAGATCCATCCCAACAAGAAGGGTTTTTCTTTCTTAGTTTAGATCTCTTGTTTGTACTTAAACGATGTCAAACTATTTGATTTCAACTTTGTCTATGATTTTGTTATCAAATATGTTGGGCTAATCTTTCTGATCCTAGTGCATAATCAAAACTGTGGATTCATGTTGAATCTATATTAATTGTTTTCTTAATTGATTTAAGTGTTCTATTTCTTAATTGATTTATGTGTTCTATTATATGAATTCGAATGCTTAATTCTTGTAGATTATCTGATTAATAATTTGCATGTCATGTTTGTTAGTCCATAACTCGGGAGATGAGTTCTAAAAAACGAAAATCGAATTAAGACATAAACGGGTATAGAGTCAGGAGGCTTATAACTGTTTGTGGCGAATACTTCAATTCAAAGATCTTTTGGGAGTTAATATTAATTGTTGAGTAGGGATGCTAGCAAATGATATTGTTCCACTGTTTATTTGCTTCTGGAGGGGGAATAAACAAATATAGGAATTGAAAACCATAGAAACACATGAATTGGTTTTGATAAACATTAATTGTATTTAATATTGAAACATCTTGTTGAGATTATGTGCCTAAGGTTGCTTTCGTATTTGTTGAAAAAACTTGTGGAGTTCGGGTTTTTATAAATATACATATTTTATTTTTACTTGTTTAAATTAGATAATAAAAACTTATGATTTTTCGGTCGCTTCAATAAAATTGGAATACATTGTTATTATAATCTAAGTGTTGTATATTCTATCCCCGAGGAATACAACCTTGCTTGCCATTATTCTATAAACTACGTTGTACACTTTCAGTCTAGTGTAAAGATTTTCGCGATCAAGTTTTTTGCGCCGTTGTCGGGATTGAAAGATTCTACTCAGATATAGTGATAAGTAGTTCAATCTTAATTGAAGCAATTTTGTTTTTTGTAAATATCTTTATTATTTTCGATCTTTGTAATTTTTTTATTTTCAATTTTTCCCTTTGTAGATAGTTTTTATTGCTTTGGTTGTAACATTATTTTTGTTGAGTGCAGATAGTGCATGATTACATGTTTCAGATCTTCCCACTTATTACCCATTGATTTGGAAATCGAGAAAACAACGAAACAGTTAAGAAAGAGATCTAAAGAAATGGTGGATGGGAATAATCAGAATGTCGTGACCAACAAAAATAATGACGAACACCCACCTGGGGTGGACGGACAAGACCGGAGAGTGGAAAGGCCCGCGAGGAGGGTAGTTAGGGACTATTTCTAGCCGGAGGTTAGTCAAACTTATGGGGGTGTGGCCCGTCTGTCGATCAATGCAAATAACATTGAACTAAAACCCGCATTGATCCAGATGGTTCATAAAATCCGTTGAGGATCCAAACACGCATCTGGCGCAATACTTACTGTTAATATGAATGGTGTTTATGAGGATATCATTCGATGTCGTCTTTTTGTATTTTCTCTGCGCGATAAGGCTATGGTATGGTTATGATCTCTATTACCACCCGCAGCAGATTGTGTCGAACTAAGTCAGTGGTTTATAGCCAAATATTTTCCCCCTAGTAAGACACTGCAATTTAAATCAGAAATCGTCTAGTTTAGGAAGTTAGATGCAGAGCCATTATATGAGGCATTGGATAGGTTTAGAGAGTTATTGAGGAAGTGCCCTCAACACGGATATCCCGATTACCAATAGTTATAGAATTAGTATAAGGATTTAAGTGGCAACACAAGAACTATTATAGATGTTGCATCTGGAGGTGCTCTACTTGGTAAATATCCAGATGAGGCGCTGGACTTGTTAAAAGAGATGGCGAACAATAATTACCAGTGGCCATCCGAGAGATCTAATGTCCGACGTGTGGCAGAGGTCCAGGATGACAAATTTTCCATGCTCACAAAACATTTATTCGTGCTTATTATGAAACTTAATGCGATGCAACAAATTGCTCCTAGAGATCCTACGGTTGTTGAAGAAGAGGCAAATTTTGTGGGAAAACAAATGGAAATTCAACAACAACTATAGAAATAATCAGACGCCCAATTATTATCATCCTGGGCTACGAAACCACGAGAAATTTTCAGATGCTAATAATAAAAACATTTTGTAGTCACCTCCGAGATTTAATGTGGGTAATCAAGGCAGGGAGTTCATTTATAAGAAAGCATCTTTGGAAGAGATGATATCCTCGTTTATTCGAGAAACTAGGGCTAGACTGAATAAGGATGAAGCAAAGATAGACATGATTGAGGAATATGTCACACAGTTGAACACGAACGTGAATGTAAGAATAAAATCTTTGGAAACACAAGTAGGCCAAATCGCTACTGCAATGGGAGGCCAACATCAAAAAGGCAAATTCCCAAGCGATACTGAACTTAATCTGAGGGAACAGTGCAACATCATTCGTCCGATGGATGGTACAGAATATTAGGGCTCACAAAATCCAAGCGACACAGTTTAGCGATAGTGATACTACAAATCTAACGTCACGGCGGACGTAAAACTTAGCGCTTTGTGGAAGGCAACCCAAGTTTTTATTATCGTTTATTTCTATTTCTATTTTATTTTAATCGCCTTTATTTAATTTGATTTTAATTCGATTTTAATTTTATTATTAACTTAATTTTTAGTTTTTTTTTGTGAGTTATTGTGAAGGAAGCGTCACGGCAAAAATTACTTCTCACGACCATGTGAAAACTCCACACAGACCGTGCGACCCGCACCACTGAGACCAACCACACGGGTTGGCCGTGTGAGCCGCTGCACACGTCGTGGGTGGAGACAAGAATGAGATAGAGACGCCCGGTCACATGGCCCGGTTGTGTGAAATGCACATGGGCCATGTCAACAGTCGGTCAAAAATTTCTTCCCCCTTTTTAAACTTAAACACTCAAATTTTATCCTACTTACTCCTTTCCAAACCCTAACACCCAAATATTTACCTTCAAATACCCCAACCCATCTTCAAGTTGCTTCAAATCTAACTTCAAATCTTCAAACACAAACACAAATTCTTCATCATTTCAAGAAATCTATCACAAAATTCTTCAAATTTCTCAACTTTCGCAAGTTCTCCTTCAAGTTTGGGGGTTCATAATCTTCAAATTTCAGATTTTCTAAACTTCAAAACTTCATATTTGTTGCTTCTAGAGGGGGATGAAGAGGAACTAGGAGGAACACAAGGAGGAGAAGGGAACCAACAACTGAACCCGCATATGAGGTGAATGACCCAGAGTACTACAATGTCATTCTCACGGATGAAACATACTGCGCTAGGTGGGACGTACTCTATCTTCGAAACATGATTTCAACAAGGTACCCCAATGAACCTACTCTTGCAAATTTAGGTATGTTGGATGATATTAGATCATTGTGTGGACGTATTGATTGACATGAATTATTGAGTGGGAATTGGACTAATTATGTGGTGTATTCATATGAATTTTTGAGCACATTTGAATTAGCAGTCCGAAAAATAAATTTGATGGGTTTTAGGTTTCGATTAGCCAATGAGCCGAGTGAGTTATCGATTGATGATTTGAATGCAATTTATAGAACTCCGGCTTATGCGGTGGATGAACATGAGAATTTTGATATGCATGTATTTTTGAAGGAGATTATGGGAAAAAAGGGTATATACGCCGGGTACCTCAAAGGCGTCTAGTACTCGGAACCCCATTTTTTGTTGTGTGCAACGTACATTAGCGAAAATGGTGTTCGCAAGGGAAGATAGTAATGGGGCCTTACGGGTAGATGAATTGCTTATTCTTTGGTGTATGGCTTTGGGGACAGAGGAGGTACCTAACCCCGGGGCATTGGTAGCAAGGCAATTCGATAGAGTGAGGAAACAAGAAAAGGAGGAATTTGCATTAGTAGAATAATTACTCCCATAGCCAAGCACTTTAATGTGAATTTTGAGGGGTATGGGAGAGCCGATTGGGGGAAACTGATTGAAATGATTGTTCTATCCGCCATGAAGATAATTTAATTTGATGCCCGTGATGATTGGTTAAATCATGCGGATAGAACCAAGGTTATGCTCCCAATCCCAAATGCTACTTCAAATAGAAATAGGAGTAATTGGTTGATGAGAGGTGAATAAGGTTGATGCTCAAGAGGAG